>BGPR01046334.1:852-12067 GCA_013235015.1 Araneus ventricosus | reverse complement strand
GTGTCTCCAATACATTCCCACTTGAGAGGTCACCTCAAATATGGGGAAGAGTGTCGTGGATAAAATCCCACTTAAGGGGGTCACCTCAAATATGGGGATGAGAACGAGGTGTATAAGTAAGCAGTCTTGCTTCCCGGTGGGATATAGTAATGGTGGTGTGGCTCTTAGGTCTCATCTCCGAATCCCATAAAAGGGGGGGGGGGCCGTCGCATGCGCCACTCGTAATGGGGCTATTTTGGGGTCGACTTCAGTGCCCGATTTGCTATAGCGGAGGGTCTTTCAGATTTTCCGCATTGCCGAATGTTAGGCGGGGTATATTGGATCGAATACGGTCAGATACAGCCCAAAATTGTTATTTTGAACTGAGAAGATTTAAAACATGAAGATTCAGAAAATCAGTACCTTACACCCTCTCGGTAGGCTGTGCTGGCGTGGGCAAATAAATAAACAGTTTCAGAAAAATTTCTAGATCGAATTCTTATGACAATTACAATACTCCTATGCTTCGTAAATCAGAAAGTTTTTTTAAAGCTTATTTTGCACCGAAATTTATAATTCTTAAGCCTTAACTAAGAAAATTAAACATAAGTTTTTTTTGCATAAAGTTTATATAATAGGAGTAGCAAACAATCTTCTGAAGTACACACTAAAGAGTAAGAAGATATCTCTCATAATCTAAAGTCTTATTAGATACGTTTGAAATGATTCTTTTATCGCATAAAACAAGCAACTTCAAAGAAAGAATCGATATTTCCGAGTGTTCCCTTCTTGTGTCTTAACAAATGACCCACTCCTCTAAAGCAGATCAAACAAGCTTTGCATTTTTAATAAGCAAAATATTTTCAAGAGCGCAGAAACTATTGCTTTTCAGCTCCACTCGAATAAAATAAACTCAAGCTCTATTCCACTTCTTCTAAGAATAAGAAGAAAAAAAAATTCTTCTTCGGTTTTAAAATTTCTCTCCCAGAGTTGGCAATAAGATAAAAAAAAAGAATAAAACAAAGAGTTTATGAGAAACGAAGAAGATAGAGGAGACATCCAAGACCGAACTTTTCGGCCACCCCTGGGAATTATTCGGTTTCGCGTTTTCCGAAACTCGAGATCTTAAGTAAATGCTCGAGGACGAGAAAAAAAAGGAAAAGAAACGGAAAAACCGTTTAACGGTTTTCTGCTTAAGCATTACGCCGGAGAAAATGGTACACTTATAAAATCCAATATTGACTTCGGGATTTAATAAGACAAAAAAGTGGCTTGACAAAAAAGAAAGATTCCTTGCTTCGCAACGTACCCGTCTATAGAAAGAAATAACAAATCCTTCATGTTTCAGGGCCGCGGTGGACTAGTCAAGTCTCGGCTTTGGGGGCAGGAGGGCTCAGACTCGAACCCGATACCACTGAACATCCGCCGTGTATGTCGCTCAGTCGTACGTAGTGAGTCAAAAGTCCTCCCGCTGTTGTGCTGCGGAGAGAGAGGTGCCAGCTCAGGTCTCGACCTCGTCATCTGACAGTGGTCCAAAATTACGAGGTACGTCCTAAATAACCCTCGAATTGCTTCAAAACGGGACGTTAATGCAAGTAAAGATAAAAATCTTAATGTTCAACAGGAAATAACTACAAACCATAGAATGTAACTTTCATAATTTAACCCACGAGGACGCGCAAGGGGGTGTCCGACACCCCACGCCACCTAAAATACTGACTTCTCTTCAGTTGAAATGAGTGAAATTCATGCTATCTGCCTTTAAGGTGACACTCAACTGACGGAACGTGTTTCAAGAAGAATTCTTTCATTTTTTTTATTGGAAACACATCCTAGAGCCTCCTCGCTTCAGCTTTCTTTGTTCAGTTAAATTGATCGTATTAGGGGCAGGGAAATACTGTTGTCTCGCAATTTAAGTTTTAGTGAGGTAACAAGTGGATTCAAGAACATTCTATATTTCTAAAATAAGAGTTTGACGGGTACAAGACTTTTAAACTGGATAATAGTGCAAGTGAAAATGTCGAGAGATTGATGGAAAAGTTATAAATAATAGAAATACTAAACAAAAAGTATAAATAAGAAAACAGTAGATTTAAACAATAAAAGGTGTATTTAAACAAGAGATCTGAATGACGAACTTTTTCGATTCTCATTCATTCGAAAAAGTTCGTCATTCAGGTTCTCATTCATTCCTTCCATTTTGAATATTTTTCTTTTACTTTCTAAATTACATTTTATGCGTTTTAAATATTAATCGTTGTAAATTTTTGTTGATGCAATCACTTGAGGCTGCTGCGTTGAGCGCGCTAAAAGGTGTATTGTTATCGGTACTGTTTAAATCTTTTGTTTTCTTAGTTATACTTTGATCTTTTTTAACTTTTTGTTTAGTATTTCTATTATTTGTATCTGTATTATATTAGAAATAGCTGCATATGCGCGATTCTATATAATACAAAGGGTTTTAATTAATTTTTGATTAATTAATTTAATTAATTTATATTTGATATCTTTATTAATTTTTGTTAATTATAACTGTTATGGACAAGCTGTATTATTCTGGAGGTAATGTAACTGTAGTCATCTGGTACATGTCTTATCCGCTTTCACAAAAAACTATTAAAGGAAAATCTTAAAATTGTAGAAACTACTGTAAAAAATAAAAGTGTATTACGGCCTAAATTTACAGGATCTAAAGATAAAGCCCATCACAATTCTTATTTGAATTTCTAAAAAAAAAAAACTATTTTGCTATGTACCTAAGAAAATTAGAAGCAGTATTTTTCCCTAAAATTGTATAACGATTATTATATTGATGATTCTTTACTATAAAAAATGCTTTTTTTTCTTATGTGCTCGCAATTCGCTGAATAATGTAATGCATTATTTACTTAATTTTTCGTCTAAAATTTGTTCTTGTATGACTAGAACTGTTTGAATGAATCATTTCGAACAGATATAGCATAAAAATGTCGCTAGTTTTGCTGAATTAGTGAAAAAACGAATCGGGGTGTCGCACACTCCCTTGCGCGTCTTCGCGTTACTCTTCGTAGCGCGCGTCCACCCGGGTTAAATACAGTGAAATTTCTCTTAGTTGTCACCCTCTATAGCGGTTATCCCTCTCAAAGGCCATTTCTGTTTGGCACGGAAGTTTTGGTCCATAGATATATTAAATAAACTCTATTAAAGGTCACTCAAACCCCTCTGAGCGGCCAGATTGGTCCCCGTTCAACTTCAGTGAAGTACATTCTTTTCGTTTTCATGACCTTGTGTCTTTTATTGAGAGAAATGGGAGGAAAGAAAGAAAAAAAACCTCATAATTCTAAAATAACAGCGGAAATCAGATAAAAATTAATCATTCCTTTCCCAATGTAATGCCTCTACCAGGATTGGGCATTCGAGGTTCATTTATGCCTTTCATGCGCTGATTCGGATTCTGACAAAGAAACTGCTGATATGGGTTGCGGTCGTCAACAAATGAAATTTTCAGCTTATTAGACTTTAGGAAAAATAAATGACATTATTGTCCGTTCCTCAATAACTACGACGCAACGATTAGGGATTTATTTCTTCCAATTAAATGAAATAAAATTGAAGAAATTTATACCTCCGGAAAAGCTGGAAGCAAACAAAAATTGTATCTGTATTCAAAGAAATTCGAAATTTTTGAAGAAGAATTTTTTGCTTTATATAATTCTTAAGATTCGCTTTATTAGAAATAATGAGTTAGGCTTTATTTAAATATGTATTTGAGCGGCCGATTTTCCCGGGTGCCCGCTGTAGAGACGGTTCGCTGTATATAATAAATTTAAAGCATTATGAATGTTTTGTGTTCTTTTGAAGTTTCGTTTTTGCAGATTCTAGAGTCCAGGGAGGCACAGTCGAAAGTTTTCCAGACCTGGAGCTTTCGAATCTGTCAGAAATTTGCAGTCGAGGTTCTGACTCGGGTGTTGAATTTCTAATTAATGTTACTAAACCAGTTTCAACACGGCAAAAATGGCATTTCGCAGAAATGAAAATATCAGTTCGCAGCGTCGAAAATATAAATTTTAATATTCTTTTGGTAATACAACTGTTTCCCCTCTTAATTTTTCCCAAATTTTTTATTAAGGTTGCTATGGAAATTATAAAATGAAACGAAGAGTTTGTGTTATTATAAAGTCAATATTCTCAGTCTATTTACAACATATGTTTAAATGGCTAAGTAATTATCAAAGATTTTCCAAAATGACGAATATTTTTGATAAAAGAAAAAAAATTCGTTACGCATTGGGAAAAAAAGAAGGGGGGGGGGAACGCCACTTAAGTGTTCTATTAAAGTATAAAGAGAAATAGTAGTCAAGAAAAGCTGACTATTTAGAATATTTTCATCAAAATGTTTGAACTGTGAAATACAATGAATAACTAAATATTAAAAGATATTATAAATAGATTTGAAGAGGAAAGATATAAATTAATGAAGGGCACTAACAGGTATCTTCAAATTGTTAGATTTGAAAATAATTTCAGAAAAACATTTTTCAAAAAACAAACAAAAAAATTTTGAGATTATTGCTTCGATTAAGAATAAAATTTTCATTCCTTCGCAATATGTATTATACATTTTATTCTAATCTATTAATTTATTTAATAATTTAACATCTTTAAATGTTCATTAAAAATTGTGTCATAAATACTAGCTGAAATTAAAAAGCCGCCTTTAATTGAGCAAGGCATATAAATAAAATGAAAAATGAATCCAAAAATAAAAATGAAACATCCACTTCAGGGACTAAATTATCTAAATAAAAAATGGTTTAATTTTTTCATAATTATTACGTTTCATTTATTTTATATCGGCAGCAGTTCAGCGATACGGAGAAGAGTGAACTCATTCTTTCGAATTTTTTATGCAAGAGATTAATTTAAAAAAAATTCTTATTTTAAGAAGAACTAGAGGTTCGCATAGGAGACTTCGAAGAGATTAAATAAGAGTGTAAAATATTATCCTTTATGAAACTGTCTAGGAATATAGACATTAATAAATTTTTAAAAAATACACTTCAATTTTATATGTGCAATGTTTTCGCCGTCAAATATTGTTGCAAAGTTATAGAGTTGTTTCCCTGACATGCCAATCTTGGTGACTTGGCTATAAATTTGGTGACCTGGCGACAAAGTCGGAGACATTGGCGATAAAAAGAATCTTCCAGAAAAATCCTGCACTGTGGACCTATTTGTACTGGGAGCCAATAACTTCATGAACCATCCAGGGATTATGTCACTTCCTAAGTAATGTCGTCACTTCCTGTTGAAAAGGTATAAAAGCAAGCTCTCAAACCCAGAGGAGTCAGTTGGGCTTTGATCAGCAGCGATGCTGGTGAACTGAGAAACATTTTGAAAGCTATTTAAAGTGCTCTGCCGTTTATTTATAGTGCTGTTCCGTTTTGTTACCTGTGCTACATTAGTCTTTTGCTGAAATCTTCGTAGAATAATGTAATTTTTTTTTTATTATTATCTTGCTTGTTGATCTGCATTCATGTAAGCAAACAAGACAATTTGTGGTACACTATTAAGTATAACTTCCCATCATCCATAACTACCGATAAAGAGGAAGAAATGTAACTTTATACAAAGTCGATGCTAAAATTCCATAAACAAAGGTATGTTTCCTAAGAGCAGGACAGAAATGCAAAAAAAGAAAGATTTCGAAGGGAAGGATTTGGGTGTTTTTTTTTTTTTTTTGCTTTTACTCGGCCTTACGTCATGCATACATAACAGGATAAAAAAACACACACTCCGCATTTCAAAGAAAACACGAAATAGAGGATAAAAAGAGGACTTTTTCTCAGAGACACGACGAGCAGAAAAGAAAAAGGCTGAAAATAAATGAGAGGACTGGAATTTGAAAGGAGAAAAAAAGGGAAATATTCCGAGATTACAAAACCTAAGAAATGAAAAGGTAAACCCGAGTAAAAGCTGCATGGATTCCGATATTTCTTGCTGATTCCTCAGCCTAAATCCGAGTTCTTATAATAAATATTTAAAGTAATGATTTTGGATAGTTTTGAACCTGACGTATGGAGTAAAATGTAGCTGACTTTTTTCAATAAAAGAATAGGAAAAATTGTGTGAAAAGAAAATATAGCACTAAACTCTGTAGACCAGCGATTCTCACCTTGTGGGGCGCGCCCCCTAGGCGTGATAACACTAAGTGGGGGCGTGAGCGTATCGAAAAGAAAATATTATTAAAAGAATTGAACATCACCACCCATTTTCGAACGAAATCGAAAAAACATATAGAGAATGTATGGTGGAGAAATGTTTTTTCTATTTCGTTCGAAAATGGATGGGTGGGGGACAGACGAACCTTGATAACATATCTAGACGGCATAAGCTTTCATATGAAATAAAAATTGTCGAAATCTGTCTGGTGGTTGGGGCTGGCGAACTGTCTGAAGGCTTTACCACATTCTTTTAAATACATAGATACCAGGCGTGTTAGCACGTGTTAAAATATAGAGCGCGTTAGACGTGCAAAAATATCGTAAAATACCTATTCTAGGTGATGGAAACTGTTTATTTAGGCGATATCATTCTGTATTTATGGACCTGAAGACTTTCGTAGCTAAATTCGTGAAAAAGTTATACAAAACATTACAGCTAGATGGGGTTATTGAAAGATTTTACAATTTCAAAGGAATCTGTTGACTACAAAGAATATGAAATCTACTATGGTTTTATGGTCTGTTCCACTGTTCTTCATGCAGTATTTAAAAATGAAAAAAGTAGTGGCCGAGAGCCTTGAGGCAGTGCTGAGCAAAGTGGGTGCTGATCGCCAACCCGCCGGAGGGTGGAGAGAGCGCCTAGTTGAAAATAGCACCTTATCAAAGAAATTATAAATGCAAAATTTGCGAATTCCCATTTCTTGTCAATGACAATTTCTGTCTCGAAAATTCGATTAAACTAGTATGTATTCGAGCGATATTCCATGCAGTACACTTACTTTAACTCAAACATGTGTTTAATGCTCATTTCCTTCGGTCCTGCAAAATTTATGCATGCGCGTTCTAATTTCAGTTCGGTGTCCAATCTTAATTAGAAAGGGCCGAAGCATTAACCTCCCCGGTACGGAATGACCAGGCAAATAGAAGTGCTGCGTTATCTTAACTGTGACCGAGGTGAGGGGGTGCAGCCGGTTGTGAAAGCACCCCCGCTGAATTTATTCAAATCCAGCTCCGAAGCGATGTAATCAGAGAGGTATTCAAACCTTGAGCGAACGTCCGTGAATTTGACGCGCAAGCTGGACGCCGCGTCCGATTTCGGAGGATGTTAAACGCGTCCACTGATCTGGCTGTCAGGGTCGTGAAAATGTCGAGGAATTGAATCAAGATCGGGGTGTAAGTATTATTCGATTCAACGCACGTATGAAATCACTGTGAGTGAAATTGTGAATCAGTTTTCCTTGACTACATCAACCGTAAAAGGAGTTTCATTAGTTGTTAGAAATTTCCGTTCCATACTGTTTTTGACAGCGTCCTGTTTGCTATTATTTGCTAGAATGTTCCGTTTCCTATTTTTCATGAAAGTGATTGTATTTCTGCTATTGTTTAGAATGTTATTTGTCCACTCTTCATTAAAATGATTTTTCTATCACTTTTTGGTATATCCAGTGTCTATCACTTACTTTCTTTTATTTGCATTTCTTTAATGAAAATGCACTGTTTCCTATAATTTACAAAAAAATGGGTATTTGCTAGCTTTCATTAAACTTATTTCCATGTGTGAAGTAGTAGTGTTTTCTGGCAAACCGTCAAGATTCTGCTTTTTAAATTGACATCTATTTATTTTTTGTTTAAATAAGTGGTCGGTGTTTTTCTCTAAGAGGGGGGGGGGGAAAATGATCTTAATTTAACATTTGCAAATTAAACTTAGAAAACGCCGTCTATTAAATACTGTAGGAAATTTCTCCCCCGGACGAGCAATATTTCGTGATACACACACTCACATTCATCGAGTTCCTGTATTTGCTCTCCTATGTTTCTCTCGCGTTTCTTTTCTTTTCGTTCTTCCTTTTTGGATGAGTTTCATTATTCTGGAAAATGCATTTTTTGCCCTTTTTATGTTTTAATTTGTCTTGCACTTCGTTGTACATCTTAAAATTCTTTATATATATCTATAACGGAAATGTCAACAGAGACAAGTCTCGGAAATACTTCTGTATTATTTGCCTCATCATGTAACGAGACGTTTCTTTTTTATCTTTTTCTTCACATCTGCTCACTAATGCACGCATTCTAAAGTATCTTTGAAAGATGCATTTTAGACATCGAAGTCATCTTCACCCGAAGGCGGTTGTTCTTAAAAACTGGAACTCTCTCTCAACTCTGGAAATAGCAAGATCAAATTTCAGCGATGTATTTGTCTAGAAATCCTAATTTGTTTGCCTTTCTCGTATTTTGCGCATTGTTCAGAGATTGATTCAAAACATTTTGATTTTAATTTCTGTTAAATATAATCATATTTCTCGTGACTATATTGTAGCATTAAATTTTTTTTTAAATGAATAAATGTGCACTTTGAATATACAAGTATTGCTATGATAAAAAAGAGCATAATGATGAATAATGTCATATTGAAATAATATAGAAAATTTGTTTTTCATCATTAACGAAAAATTTATGTTGTCTTCTGAAAGATAAAAATTGTTTATCATCTGTTTAACACGCTATAAGTTGATGGCGCTGGTTTGTTAGCTGAGGCATCAGAAATGAAAGTCTCGAATTATTTCAGAATGAGAAACTATTTTTGAAGTAATGCTGTCATCATAACAGAGATGCGAAGTCACGTGATATCGCAGCTATATAACTACATATACCTGAGTGTTGTCTTGCACTGTGTTGCGACGGATTGCACACTTTTCCTCCTGCAAGATGGACTGTGGATTCTGAAATTAAACTAGGACTGTTCACTTCATGTGACAGTGCATTTTCTTTTTTGAAATGATTCGATGCTACAAGATTTTAATAGCGAAGTGGCAACGGTGATTAAAATGATTAATAAGTTCAAATATCAGTGAAATTAGTATTAAATGATGTTTTATATAATACTACGAACGGAAACTGTCTCAGTAGCTATCTAAGAAAGAGAGAGATTAAATACCCATAGCCTAAAATATCAGAAATCTATGTTTTAATTGACTCTTTAACCTCAGACGTCAGAAAATCGTTTTAAAAACTTATTTTTCGTTTCGGATGTGTTGGCAGAAGTAGAGAAGTGAAATGCAAATAGTGAATAAGGATATAAAATATAAGGGATATAGAATATAAATATACGGATTAATATAGGGCTTAAAACCCGCATCATTTGTGTGACATTTGGATTCGTGATTGTGGGTCTGTGCTATGATGTTATTTGTAAAAGGCATAAGCAAGTTGCTAGATTTATTTTATTCAATTACCGAATATACTTTTAACTAAAGCTGTGCTGTGCTTTTTTTATTCTTGTCCACCAATTATGATATTATTTGTTCAATATCTAGGTCCACCTAAACTGAAACAAAGTGCAAATGGATATGCTAAGTAGGTTGTTTAACCGTGAAGACCCTCTTCAATCGAAACCAAACATTATATATCCCAGTTAATATGCGAGACGCAATATGGATCGGTCAAGTGTCAAGCGCACGTGGGGGTTATCGAGCATTGCTTAGGTCATTCATTCGCTGGACAATGGCCATCGGTGCTGATGATGAGGCGGGAGCTGTGGGACTGGGTTCTCTGGGACTAAATAAGCATTGGATTATATACTGCGCGAAACACTATCATTTCAGCGCCTTCGATTACGTGATGCTATACACCAGGGCGTGGCTGGGCCACGAACGCGCAGTTTCAGCCCTTAGATGGTATGAATGGCTTTTATATTTAATGCAATCATTTTGTTTGCGTTTTTCTCAAGAATTTGGTAATGCTTTTGCATAATTTGAAAGCGGGCGGTTCGTTTTACAATGAACAATCTATTGTTTCTTATTCTTCCAATTTTTATAACATGAACCGTTTGGCTAGAAACGTTGAAAAAAAACCTACAGTAGAACCCCGGGAACCTGAACGAATTGGAGCTGGCCTTTGTTCGGATTCCGGAAATTCAGTAAAAAATTCTTGATACACCAAATGCAACAGAGTATTGACTCTGAGTGCTCTGTGAAGGTTTGAGCACGCGGCGATTCGCTCGGTACAATGGCAAACAAGTTGAGGATAAAAAGAAGAGATCTGAGAGGGTTTCTACTAATCAAGGTGCTGAATTCATTCTTAAAGACCAATTCGAATACTTCTTTTAAGTTAGGAATAAACATTAGCTTTGTTTCTGATTCATAATTCTTATTATTCTTCATTTGTCAGTAAAAAGTTTTAAGAATTAAAAAAAAAAATGCTAGGATTATAAGAAATTTCGGATTCCGGGGTTCTACTGTACTTTCAAGAAAAGAGTAAAACAAGATCAGATGGAACTAAAGAAGATAAAACAATTCTCAACATGGAACTACGATTTTATCCCTCTTTGAGTGCCAATTATATACACAAATATTTTATTTCATCAATATTAACAAATTACAATTAAATGTTTGCTTTTGTAAGTTAATAAAACACCGTTTATACCTCTTTCAACGGGCTAACGTAAAACGACGTATAAATGGAAAGTCGTATAATCGAAACGAAGTGCTTTATCATTACAGCGAATACAAGTGAATTGGAACTGTGATGAAATGGCGTATAACTGTAAGCGACGTAGAAATGAAAAGACGTTTAATCGACACGAAGTATTTTATCATTACAATGAATACGAATGAATTGGAACTGTGATGAAATGGCGTATAACTGCAAGCGACGTATAAATGAAAAGACGTTTAATCGACACGAAGTATTTTATCATTACAATGAATACGAGTGAATTGGAACTGTGATGAAATGGCGTATAACTGCAAGCGACGTAGAAATGAAAAGACGTTTAATCGACACGAAGTATTTTATCATTACAATGAATACGAGTGAATTGGAACTGTGTTGAAATGGCGTATAACTGTAAGCGACGTATAAATGAAAAGACGTTTAATCGACACGAAGTATTTTATCATTACAATGAATACGAATGAATTGGAACTGTGATGAAATGGCGTATAACTGCAAGCGACGTATAAATGAAAAGACGTTTAATCGACACGAAGTATTTTATCATTACAATGAATACGAATGAATTGGAACTGTGATGA
>BGPR01046331.1:0-12068 GCA_013235015.1 Araneus ventricosus | reverse complement strand
GATTGATTCAAACGATAGGAATCTTCATCGTATGTCCTTGACCAAATGTCAGACTGCCTCTTTCTAAGGATGAAATCGAAACTTGCCTACAATCGGAAACATTTGACCACTCCAACGCAGGCTTTCTCAATCGATATTTATCGATAAAACTGAGATAAAACACGGAGAGTGTCAATTGTGGCACAGAAAAAGGTCCTGGGCGTGTCTTTAATTTGTTCTGGTGTGATGTCGTGCGGAGAATCTTTCGTTATTAAGAGAGCTGACGTGAGGCTTTTGACTTTGGTGCGTCTACTCGGTCTATGCCTAACTTTTGCTAGACATCGATATAAATAAATCGATGTATTGAATGAAGCCCGTGCTCGATTTATTTGCCCTATAGTCGCCCGAAGCGTCGCGTGAGAGTTTGGGGCGGAGTCGTTTTACTTATAGCAATCAAATTCTAATCCCGAAGCTGTTCGTTAAGAAATAGAACATAAATCTGAAAGCTAAATCAAAGGTTCATTGTCCTAGGCTGACGGTGAATTTCTGAGAAGCAAAAGCTTAAAAAAAAGTGTTTAAACTGATATGATTTTTTACTTCATCTTATACGAAATATTTAAAGAGAAAATATTATAATCATAAAAAAAGTGCTACTCAAGAAATTTGATAAATATCGACGTTTCAGACTTACTGGAGTCCGAATAAATTGTATCTAGAATTATGCCCGTCTGTCCGTCTCTCTGTGAGCACGGCATCTGAAAAACGGAATAATCAAGATGAATGAAATCTTGTTTGCAGTCTTAAATCATTGACGCCCAAATTAATTTAAAGCATAAATTCCAGTAAAATTCTTTTGAATTACATTAAAAATAGAAATAATAAACTAATTGTAAAGTAAAATTTCGCTTCTAATTTTCACTATTTATTATTTTAGAGAAGTAACAAAAAATTCGGTAGAAATTCATTAAAAACATCTTTTTTATGGAGAAACATTAAAATATTTTTAAAATATAGTAAAATGTCAAAAATAATTACTCTCAATTTCCTTGCATTACCTCGGAAATATATCAAAGGAAAAAACAAACAAAAAATATAAAATAACTACACTTCGACTTCAAAAAGAAATAATAATCCCCGTCGGCAAGCCGGAAGGCAAAGGTAGATTCCTTTAGTCTGAGATATACGGAAAAGAACATTTCGCCGTCTATTTTCATAAAGATTAGAGCTGAAAGAAAGTGGAAGAGACTGCAAATGACGAGAGCTTACCAACAAGTGGTAAGATACAAAGGTTGAAAAGTACTTTAAGTAAGGGGGGGAGGGAAAATCACTTTTCTGCTCATAACTTCTAAGCAATCGCAGCTATCGAAACAATTTAAATGCAAAAATTGTTCGTGATGATAAGGCGATAATTGAATAATTTGAATTTTCTTTCTATTTTCAGTTGTAAAGTAAATATGGGGAAATGAATATTCCAATCCCACCATTTCCACCCCCTTTCAGCTGGATGTCCCATCTACGAACTCGGTCGAGATTTTCACTATCATTACAAAATATCCCACACTGGGTAAAATCAAATCAAAATTACCTTACCAAATCCTTATTGTTCTTTCAGGTGAATGGGAATATGCCAATAATGCATGGACTCATGCTGTTGATGATTTAATGTAGTTTTAAAGTTATATGGAGGGTTACAAAGTTAACGTGACACGATTCATTTTTGAGAAAACAGTTCTCAAAGTTGAATTTAAAGCAGATGTATTTAAAATAACAGAGGACTTCCAGTTGTTCTTGGTGCCTGACGGGTACAAATTTAATCATGGACTAGAATTCTTATTATACTAAAAATTTGACATTTCTACACTGCTGTTGTATTGTTAGTGCAAAGTGGGGAAAACAGGTATTTGGCTCACTTTTACTCTGAATCCTCCATATGTTTATCCCTTTATATCAAGAACATTGTATGCTTTTTAACAATTTTACGACCAAAACTCAATCACAAATTCAACCAAAAATTCTCTTGCTTGGCGTGAGTAGTTCCAACCCAATCCTGATCATTTAGATCAATACCAGTCGATCAAAACGCAAAAGAACTCATTCCGCGCGAAGCTGTTTTAAATATTCAACAACTCGCATTAGATACAGTCCTTCGCCGCAATATCCATGTATTATAGAACCGGTGAAGAAATGGTTCCAAACTCAACTGGTTCAACTGGAAGAACAGGACCAAAACACAAACACAAATTTAACCAACAATTCTCTTGGTGTGAGATCGAAGTCGCAATATCCTAGTATTATCGAACCGGAAAAGAACTGATTCCAAACTCAACTGGTTCAACTGGAAGAACAGGACCAAAACTTAAACACAAATTCAACTAAAAATTCTCTTGGCGTGAGTATTTCCAACCCAATCCGGATCATTTGGATCAATAAGAGTCGATCAAAAAAGCGAAAGAACTCACTCCGCGCGAAACTGTTTTAAATATTCAACACTATGCATTAGCTTAAGTCCTTCGCCGCAATATCCGGGTATTATCGAACAAGGGAGAACTGGGGAATAACTAAGTTAACAAAGACCACAAAGTTCATAAATGTTGCAGTATTTATCATTACCAAGTCTGGAAGTTAACAAAGGATGTAAGCCTATAAGATAGATTTAGATGTTTTTATGTGCGTTAAGATATTGCTTTTGAAACCATTGTTAAATATTGCTGCTTTACAATCGAATAAAAAATGCAACACCTGTTAGGGTTTCATACCGAAATGTATTTTTGTAGGATAATTTCTAAATGAGACAAGACTCTTAGATCTTGATTTATGAGAGTGAAATTTCTTGACTCCATCATGTTTTGAGAAAGAACACCTTTTACACCATTTTAACTAATTTTTAAACTAAATAAATTATTTAAATTTAAATAATTATTAATCATGAACTTTGTAGAGACGTACTTCTGCATTTTGCATTTTTAGTGAAATTATAAAGATTTACTTTTTATAAAATTTAAAACTAGTGAAATTATAAAGTAAAGATAACTTATATTTTTAATTACGGTTTAAATACACGGGGAAAGAGAATGCGAGATCAGTTAGTTGATCAAGAAGTTAATAGCCAATTAATGATACTTACGAATCAATTTTGAATTCAAACCTTTGAAAACAATGAATTTTAATTGTTTTCACACGGATTTATTTGTCGCATATGTGTGTGATATCGTATTGAATTGCATATGTTAAGCATTTAATTTAAAATTCTTACTAAAAGTACTCACTTTAGGAAATCATTAAGGTGACCAACTTTTTTACAATGAAAAGCAGTACACAAATAGACTGAAGGAAAAAATATCGTAAATATAAGAAACATTCTATTCATAAGAATACACTATAATATTACAAACTCATAATAAAAACATTTTTAACATTGCAAAATGTGATTATGCGTACATGCCTATTAATTATTATTTGAATAAGTACTAAATGAGCACAAGGGATCAGCTCTGTATCGATCGAATCCGGATATTTACAGACTCGTTTTCAAATATCGAAAAGGAGGATACATTTCGAGGGAGGACAGAACTTATAAAAGAAGGACAATTGGTCACCTTAATATTATTGGAGATTTCTATACTTCCCTATACTATTTCGTTTCAAATTATATATTTATTACCGGAACGTTATATATAATTCTCTATAAATATGAAGTTACAAGTGCTTTACTACTATATGATGTGCAATCATTTCAAGACAAATAGGCTTCGACTCCCAATTTCAGGAAATTTGCGCTGTACAGCCGGTTCTGGTATGGCTTGAATCCATCAAAATGGAACGATCTACTGCTTGTGTGCTATGGAAGTTCGGAGAGAGTGTTACGCCGTGTCATGTGTTATCACCGACATCTGACCATGTCCCGCAATTGCGAGTTAAACTCTTAACCCCTTAGGGACGGGTACCGCATATGTGCGTTTGCACTAGATTCCCCTCAGGGTCGGTCGCTGCGTACGTGCGTTACGGCGAAATTGACTCTGTGGGCCGAGTGCCGCATATATGCGTTTGGCTTTCGGAACAAAATGTTTTCTATCAGATGGCGTTACTATTCCATGTATCTTTCAAAAGATTGGTCCCGTACATTAATATTTCCTTCTCCGAAGTTAGATTGTAGTCGATCACGTGTTTGTGAATCATTGGATTGGAATTATTGGATTTTCGGGAGTATAAAAAGAAATACGTGCTGGCGAGTGTAAATAGAAGCATGTGTTAAAGAGCTCTTTAACTCATTTTGGATTGCTTGTTCATAATTTCTCGTCTCGCTTGGGTTCGGATTTTATGGGAGATATTCTGTCAAGGGTTTTATGCCTCTCAGTTTTATTTCTGTTATGGGTAAAAGAACGCATTATCTTTCCGAAGAGGGAATATGTAAATTTTTAAATGACCTTTCTATGTATTTTTACGATTATAATGACAAAACAATAAATTATTAGAGTTTTTCAGATAGCTCTCAATATTCAGATTTTCAACTAGAGAGAATAGTACTAATATATCAGTCCTAATTCCGTCATATCTTTGAAGTACTAAAATAAAAGATTTTTCAGAAGGCTTTGAAGTGCTTGTTAGATTGCAAATATTGCATCGACATCTTTTTTCGGTTTTGTCAGTATTTTTAATTAATTTAATTCTTCGCCACCAAAGTTTATTTCTGCTATTGTGGCATCTTTGACAATTTTTGAAATTCAAACGATAATTTTGAGCCGTTTCATTTAATTTCTAAATTTTTCTTAATTATTTACTTTGTTTTCGATTTAAATAGTATTTGTCTCAACTTTTGTTGTTGTTTCCATTAATGTTTCAACTTTATTAATTTTTAAATTCAAATTTTTCAACGGGACTATTTCCTCGACATCTTGGTTCGCGTAGGTTTTTGGCGTTATTAGGTTTTGGCATTTTTACTGGAAGCGTATTCCTTTGTGTGAAATTTTGAATTGAAGTACGGTACAGTAAGGAGGTGTGTTTTTTCACCTGCGGGCTCCTGGAGGCCGTTGCGGCCTTCAGGGTGCTTGTCCCTGCTTTTTTATACTGTTGGTTCCCGTAAAATGACGAAAAAGGTGACCATCAAGAATTCTTTCCATGTCCTTCTGCCAGTTAAAAGAATACGATTGAATATCAAGTCTGTTAATCGGAACGAGATTGAACTGCAGCGGTTTATGTTCGCATTTGGAATAATGGCTGTCGAATTCCATTTGAGCTCTTCGTAATAATTACTCAAAGTTTGGGTTGTGGATATAATCCTTTTCAACAGTCTGTAGATTGAATGAACTTCGAAGCAAACAGTGTTTATCCGATCTCAGTTATTGGATGGATCTATTCGAACTGCCATGCACAGCAAACGAATAATAAGTGAACGGCCTGTTCCTCGCAGTTTTCTTTGTCGTGATAATTATGAAAATGAAGGAAGTTGTGGGCTTCTACTACACAGTTGTATCACCTATAAATAGCAAAAAAGTTTGCCGAATGTGAATGAAAAAAGCGATCTTCAATGTTTGATTTCATCGTAAAAGTTTATGCCAAAAATAAATTTTGAAAGAAAGTATATATTATGTGTTGACGCTATGCAAGTGTGAATAAGGCATTATTCATTATGTGTCTTAAATATGTTTTCACGAACAAAGTGTGCCTTGGCATTGTCAACATATATCAAATTTTTTTCTAGAAGCAAAAAAGATGTAAGATACTTGGATGTAAATACTTAAAAAAGATACTTGGATTTAAGTATTTGTGTTTTTAGTATTTTTTTTATATCGAGCCTGCAGCGCTTTGTAATATGTGTAGCTACATATTTTTATTTTGGTTATTACATTTTCTAAACATGTGCATCATCTTGTATATGTATAACTTGTGGAAGTGATCAAAGTGATTTAATTTAAACTATTCTAAAATAAAAAGATTTAAATTCATAGATTTTGATTCTGTTTTAATATCTCTAATTTGTTTTCACAACTAGCATTGTACTAACACTGTATGCAAATTGACTTTTAATAGTAGCTAGGTTTTTCAGGTCTGAAAAGGTAGGTGAATTATATTAGCATAGCTTGAATTGCTTATTATCGTGTTATATTTTTCAGTACCCAAAATTGATTTGATAATTGATATCCATATATATATATATATTAATTTTAATTTTAATATTGGGTACTTACTTGGCTTTAACATTTATAGTAATCCTAGCTATCCCATCCAATAGTGTTAAATAGCCCTTGTGTAGCTTCCAAGTGAGACTGAATACAATGAATCACCCATAATTTTGAACAAGAGAAAACATGGAAATAAACTGCAATATAATTTTTTAGAACAGCAGACGATAGTGATAATTATTTATTGATTTCGTTATCTATCAAAAATAAACCTCAAGAGAAGACTTGAAATTTGTATTTCGTTTTAATAAAGTGGTACAAATATAGAGGATATTTAGCTTACTTTATTCAGATTAATGTTCCATTTTCAAGCTATACGAAAGGCTGTTTTGGAACGGAGTTCTTAATTTTGAACGGTAGTGAAATGACGAGGACGGTACCTGAGCCGGCACTTCCCTTTTCCGGTTGTCACACGTCATAAACAGGAGAACGGATTCCCTCCTGTTTATTATCTGTTCCACCTCGACAGATTTGGCATACATCAGGCTTAAAGCCGAGCATTCACCATAAGGCTGTTCCAATCCATTTGGAGGGCTTCTTAGCAGGCCGATTCCATTTTCGGCCCATAAAATTTGGTGGGTCATTCCCAGATCGGACCATGCCAAGCGTATACCCGTCACCTACGGGTAAATCTATCCCCTAGACTACCGCGCCTGCTCCTCCCACCGCTATCAAAACGACCCCCCTATCCTTCTCTGATTTTCCCCAGACTGACTCACACCCATTTTCTGGTTTCGATTTTTTGAGAGAGGTTCGGTCCCCTTAATCCACTATTGTATTTCAGTTTTATGGCCTAGTGTGTCGAATGAAAATCCAAACCGGATGGAAATCCAACTTAAACCATTCCCCATTGGTCTAAACCATTTCCCATTGGAATCTTACATTGATGAAAGGTTTTGGCCTGCTGTGTTCCCAAAAATGTGGAGTTGTCGCGTGGTGAATGTCCCGCTTTATGCCCAGTGCATCTTTCAAAGAACCGGGTGATACTTCAATTTCGAAGACGAATTTCTACCATGAGGATAATGCGGCTCAAATACAGAGGAATAATTTCTAATAAAGCAATTGGAAAGATATATTCTAATAACGGCACACCTTTTAATTCAACAATGTCATCGCATTTTAATCTGATTACTTTATGAAAAAGAGCTAAATATTAGTACTAATGGAGATGGCATGAAAAATCACGGTTGAAAATCAACATCAAAATCTTTCATTAGAAACAAATCACAAAACTGGTATGAACAAAACTTAATGAAAAGTCTCTAGCAAGCATCAATACTCGAATAAACCAGGGTGTGGCTAACAAGTTCAAATTAAGAGCAAGTACACAAAATATGTTCCGCGGGGCAAGGTATTTCGCAATTAATGCTGAAGAGTTATTCTCTGCTATCTACAAAGTTATAGCAGGTGCCATTAAAAGGGGGTAGGTCACGTGGCCAGGGGGAGGATGACCTACCATTCATCACTTCTGTAACACTCCAAGCTTTAACGAGCTATTTTGCTCAGAAGACGATGCGAAAAAATAATGGAAAAGGTACTTTCGCTTTTTTTAATTCCTTTAAGTACAGTTGAATGGGGAAGTACACCTACATCGAAAGAGTAAGTGATTATAGTGTTAAAGCTTAAACTTTTTTTAAAGACTAAAGTTTCGCCATTTTTGTGTCGTGTTTATCCTCTCTCTTTTTTTTGGCTAATTTCCGCCGTGACTGCTTCAATTGGGAAAGTGAAGTTGGTACTTGAGAATTTATTTTGATATTTTTTTGGTTTTATGTTTATAAAGAAAACACTGGAAGAAATGTTTTTGAATAAAATCACGACATTGAATTGAGGTATCATTCATAGGTTTTGATTAAAAATGGTGGCTTTATATGCCAATAGGAGAACTTTTTGCTGTAATCTCATTGAAAAATAAATATATCTTATAAAAATCATTATTTTGCGATGAATTTGTATTTCACATATTTTGCGCATGTACAATAAAAAATTGATTTTTCATCATATTTTGTATAAACAATTTTATGAAAATATTTATTTGTATTATTTGTATAAAAATATATTTAAAATTTTACAATTAATTATCTTCACAATTATTTTTGCATCCTTTTTGTTTTTCGAGCATTGTAGTGTTTGTATGTATGGAGTTTTGAGACTTGTTCTGCTACTCGATAGGAGGAAAGTGATAATGAATCATTTTTGGAAAAGAAAGTTCAGTGCTTTGAGTATTGAAAGCACGAACTCGTTACATTAACCTCTAGTTTGTCGGATTTTGTTTCGAATCTTTGACAAAATGATTAAGTTTTCCATTCAAGGCTGGAAATCTTACCTCGAAAAGATGAAGAAAGTAGGTCTACAATACAAATTTGCGTCATTTCTTAGCAATATTCACTGAATATTATTCAGTAATACAAAAAACAATCGCGGAATATAACGGAAAGTGTAAGTGGCGACGAATTCACTTTTATGGATGAATTTTTTCTCTTCGTCGCATGACATGCAACGCCTACAAAGAAGGGGTTATAGCGCATCACCAGAGGCGATATTTTATATTAGCATGAGTTTATACAAAATTACCTACGAGAACGACAAACGCTATCTAAGCGGAGAGAGAAGAGAAGAGTTTACGCAAAGGTGTGCGGAATTTCGTGGCTACAGTTGTGTCTTTCCTTTGTCGATAATAGGGACGGCGGTTATTGCGAAAAAACCGCTTTTTTTTCACCTCCGGTTTTACGTTGCGGTTAAAACCGCTCAAAATAATCGGTTTTTTGAAAAAAAACGTTCTTCGGGTGTGTTTTTTTTAAAGTTTTTGGACAGAATTTTTTATTAATAATAATATACAATAAGTAAGTATTAATGAAATAATTAATTAATGTAACAAGTAATAATTATAAATAAATAATTAATACAATTTGTATTAATAATAAATGAGTAATTAATGCAATAAGTAAGTATTATAGACCACAAATTTTATGAACATTGTTTTCTCAAGAAATTAATTCATTGGCCAATATTTATTATCTGATCTGCTCTTAAAGACTGTTTCAGCAATGTGTTGACCCGTGAGTCGACACCTCTCATCGGAAAACATCATTCAACGTAGATACTAATCTTTCGGACGCCACAGAACTTCCGACTAAAGATAAATATTTTTTGGCTGCAAAAAACAGACGCCCTATTGCAGACAAAATTTCTTACTGGTATTGTTTCTGCAGGAAATCAATCCATTGGACGATATTTATCTGTTCATAAAGACTCTTTCAGTAATCCGCCAACCAACAGACGCCTCAAGGAAGCGGTTGTCGGTGATTGACCTAAGATGATGAAATTGAAAGCTTTATAATTTGGTAAATTTTAGACTAGTCGAATCTAAAATAGAGCCTATCTTCCGACCCGATTTTTTCCCCTGTTTTTGGATTAAAAAAAAACCGGTTTAAACCGGTGCAAAATAATAACCGAAAAAAACCGGTTAACCGAAACAAAAAAACCGGTAGGTTTTTCCCATCCCGAGTCGATAATCGCTTTCTCTAGGTATACAAACGGAGAAGACATTTCACTCTGGGATAGAGGATAGCGCATGCGCGATACGTTCTCGTATTTTCTACAATTCTTGAAAGGAGACGAACATGCACAGAATTCATTTCAATGCGCCTTCTCTTCATGTAACGATCCTATTTCTTTCAAATAATAACATATTTAAGTGCCAAAAGCATTTTTTTACTAGTTACCAGGCAAGATTAACAGCATAGCTCTTGCCTAAGCATTGCTACCAGAGAAAAACAGTCAAGTGTGTTGAAATTGTGCATGCAAGATGATTAACAAAAGAAAAATTGCGTTCAAGTTATTTGAAACTTTACTCACTCGTAGCACAGCTGATAAAATCTAATATTTATGTGACTGGTGATTCGTCAAAACATGAAGTACAGTACAACAAGCAACTGAAAGGAAAGAAAGAGAATTTGTTCTCTTATCTATGCGTGATTCGAATTTAGTCTAATTTTGAAGCGTGACTGTGCAGTCTCTGTTGTCCGTGTTTTCTCAACATCATTAAGGAAACTAGACATTTGTAGCGTTGAAATGCCGGCAGCTAATGATTATATTCAACTTTAGTGAGGTCTCTTTTTAATTTGATGTGGAATCGATACGATTCATACTTGACGTGTCGTGCTATTGCTGCAGGTAATAATTTTACAAAACATTTCTTTAAAATAGTATACAAGCTCTTAAGATTTCATATTTGGTATAAATGAATTAGTGAGTAACTTATGTTAATACAGAATTTTAGATAATGAGTTCCTATGATATTGCACTTTAAGTAAAACATTTAAAACTTCAAAGTCCGTCAATAGAGTGAGAGGAATTACGTTCCACCTCATATGAGATGTAAAATATTCAATTCTTTCAATGATTTATAAAGACCTAACTAATTTAAACAATCAAAAAAGTGTGACGCCGTTTATCATAGGTGCATATATGAAACCTCAAAGGCAATTACAATGTTAATAGCTGAAGAATGATTTTGTATAATTTGCAACGATTGGAATAAATTTTATTTCTCTGTTTGGAATTATAATCAAAATAAATATTAATTTAAAAACTATAAATAATATTCTTGAAGCATTTACATCGTTACAATATAATTTGCCTATTTTACAGTCCAAATATTTAATAGAATTTAAGTTATGTTACCTGTCCAAATTTGGCGAAACACTTCAACACATATTTCTTTTGCTGTAGAATCCACGCAAGACCAATTTCATCAGCTAGTTTAAAATATTTATAGACAGATATTGGATATAAAAACACTAAAAATTTGTCTTTCATATTTATTAAACGCTCCTGGCAAACTGATGCACATCTTCCACCATAAAGTCTTTCTTCCAGATTTAAGACCGTAAAATTTCAGGAAGAAAAGTCAACCTCTCATACTTTCAATAAACATTGAAACCCATTTTCTTTCCAAAGTACAGCTGTTAAATAACTATCGAAACCTATAAACAATCTCTAAACTGGCCGTCGTCAACGTATTTTATGATTCACTCTCCTAAATAAAAGCGTGTTTGGCAGGAAGATCAAAGCCCATTTAAAATTGTTTGCAAGGCGTGCTGAAGCATTATTCTGGGTGATAAACCGACATCACAAGACTCGTGTGATCCTGTTTTGATCCACTGAACAGGTTGTTCCTCTGTCCTTATCAGTGTTTAAGAGAAGGTAGGAGAACTATAAGAACAGGTAAAGGAACTGTCGTTTGAAATTTAAAGAGCTGTTGAAAGGGATGCAGGATTTTAACATCGCTTAGGGGAAGGAATGAGTTAAGCGAGAACGCCGAAACCCTAAAACCAAAGCATAAAAAATAATTGAACTATATCAATTCGAAGGTAGGAGTAGTATGCATTTTATAAAACAGTCAAACTTCTGTTAACCGTCAGTAGTTTAACATTCGGTTTCTGTTATCCGTCATCGTCTGAAAACACCAACAAACAAACGGACATCTTTAAAATTGTTCAGGGTTTAGTTTTATACCTTATTGTACACCTTTTACACCTTGCTGTACACCTTTTACACCTTGCTGTACATCTTTTAAACCTTGATTTACGCCTTTTAAACCTTGCTGTACACCTTTTACACCTTATTGTACATCTTTTAAACCTTGCTTCACACCTTTTACACCTTGCTGTACACCTTTTACACCTTACTGTACATCTTTTAAACCTTTCTGTACACCTTTTACACCTTTCTGTTCTCCTTTTACACCTTACTGATGGAAGTACTGCTGTAGGATGGCTAAAGATGGATGACTGAACTGTATGATGGCGGAAGCGATTAAATTTCGGTGGCGGAGGATTTGACATTGATCTGGCGCACCAAATCCATCACTAACCAGTCGCTTCTGTATTATTACAATGAATTTCTGTA
>BGPR01046330.1:0-12068 GCA_013235015.1 Araneus ventricosus | reverse complement strand
TCCAAAAATTAAGTACGAAAAATAAAAAGAAGCTTTAACAAGTAAACGAAAGTAAAGATCTCCAGAAAGCGGAAAATAAAATAATTCTAATTAATTAAATATTTGCAGTTTGAATTCTGTAATACCTATCTTTGTCTTCCCTCCATCGTGCAAATCTCTCTTGCTAACCTTCGTTTCTTTGCAGTGAGATATTTCATCCATATTGTTTACCAACAATACTTGCAGCTTTCTCTTTCAAGATAGGACATTCACTTCCCTTTCGAAAACTGCTCCGGAATTCTAAAATCCTGTTCCTCCGCTCCGAATCCTTGAATCGCAGAGAAAAGAAACCTTTCCTTTTCTCTTCTGGGCGAGCCACTTTTTTGACATGTAGGCACGTCACATTCTGAGATCAGATGCCTCCAGACTGTGTTTATATTATAGATATATTATTTAGCCATATTCAAACAAATAATGAAAATCAAAAATTATGTTAAAAGAAAATATATAAAAATCAAGAAAATAATAATGATAACAATAATCTTTATGCGCGCTCACGCATTGCAGCATTAAAGTGATTTCATCATCAAGTTTCGCAAATTAATCTGTCAGGACAGAATCAGGCCACATAAAGATAAATTCTAACTATGGTATTCCTTTTATACAGAAAAATTATCCAGTTTAGAAAATACAATGGCGTGTGGTCTCCGAAGAGTATCGCCATTCTTGCTCTTCTTTCCATTTTCTTCCATTTTGATTGTATTTCTTACTCTAATTTTCTTCTTTTATGTGTTGTAATTATTTGAGAATTTATGTTGTTGAATACTATAGTTTTTTGTTGATTAATTTAAGGAAACTTTGATGAAATCACTTAATGCTGCTGCGTTGAGCGCGCATAAAGTGTATTATTTTTTATTATTATTATTATTACTTTTTCTATTTTTATATATTTTCTTTTTAACATAATGATTGATTTTCTATTATTTGTTTTTTTGTATTTTATTAGAAGTAACATGACGCCTTTTCTGTATATAATGCAAAAGAGTTTGACATTATTTTAATTTAATTTCTATTAATATTTAATTTTGTTAAATTTATCAATTATAGATATAATGGAATCTATCAAAACAACAATAATCAGAATGAAACACTGTGGATATTTCTCCGATTCCTCAATACACCGGACTTTGGATAACTTAGCACCAGTAGGGAAATTATTTCTGAATACAGATTAAATTGCATAAAGGATTAATGAATACAAATCGATGTTTAGAAATAAAATGCTTAAATTTAAGCAAAATAAACATTCAATAAAGCATTCACATTATCCTGTAATCTAGAATGTACATATTTCTTATTAATTTATACTTATTGTTCATCAAAAATGAAAGTTTCACGCATTTCAATTAATCTGAGCCTCCAACACACCAAAAACATCGATGTAAAGAAAATTCCACTTTCCATGAATAATGTAGATTCGTTTATAATTTTCTTTATTGTCATGCTTGATCTGAGCTTAAAAAAGAGTCTCTAATTGAAATGAAAAGTCATTAACGGTCAAAAACGTTTGCCTAAACATATAGTAAATATTACGCAATTTCACTAACGCTGAATTAACAAATATTTTAATTTAACAATCTTGTATTTCAAGGTTAAAGATAAGAAGATTAGAAAGCATAATTTTGGAAGCCATTATTTCTATTTTGTAGTACAACTTTAATATAGAATTTTACGCGCAAAATTTAGAAAAGTATCTATCGACAATAGGTTGTTTAAATAAGAAATAAGTTATTGAGTTGGATAGAAAGTTTTTTGCAATTCCTTTATGCTATTATTAATAAAACAAAATTGATTTATGTGTTATATCATTTGCAGGTTTTTTCTTATACAACAAACACTGAATCATTTAAATTGTAAATAAAGTATAGAATTTTATTATTTTTTCGTGATCAACTAGAAGAGACATTTTAATATTTATTTCTCCTTATGGGGAATTAATTCCTTTATCAGAGCGCCATTTCTACTAACAAAATATTTACAATTCTAGAAGGTGAAAAGGAACCAGTAGTTTTCATCTAAATGTAAAATGAATTTCAAAATTTTATTTTAAAAAAATGTTGATAACATCATTTACAAGATTTTCGAAATGATTCTTGCTTTTAAAGAATCTGAGAGCAGAAAATTTTGGGGCATTTGTATTCTTCTTTATTTTATGCGGATGATTGTGTCTTATATTTTTAGAATTCGTATACAAGATTTTTTTTTACGTTCTTATATAATTCGAAGAAACGATTCATTTTTTTTACCTCAGATAGAGGTTTCAGGGCTATAGTAGACAAAGCATACGAGATTTAGAATCCAGAGCCGAAAATTTTGGGGTATTTGTATCCTTCTATTTTTATACGGATGCAAAAATAGGAATGCGTATATTTTTAGAATTCACAAGATTTTTTTTTTACGTTTTATATAATCTGAAGAAGAGTGATTTATTTTGTTACCTCAGATAAGGAGGTTTCAGAGCTATAGTAGATTGCAGATTCAGTTCAAGGAAATATATTTCTAAGTTGCTGCATCACTGCATTTTTTAAATAACAGTGGATTCGTTCTTGAAGCTTCGGTGATGCGAATTAAACTATGAATTTGAATCTTATTAAAAAGAAAATATAATTTTGGACTACCTATCATGGCAGTTGTTGAAAAATATAGTACGCTCCTTCAGAATGTGCTGGTTTAAGAGTCGTATGTCCCTTAAAGTTCTTGTTTTCTTTTTTCTTCTTAAACATTTGGATATGCATTCGACATCAAGGATACCAGCCTTAAAACATTATCATGTTAAAGTTACTCAGTTTGAATCAAAATTGTTGAACTATGCTTTTAAGAGTCACCTTCTCTTTCTTCTTACTCAACACTCTTTCATCCATGTTGAGTACTCAGATATCTTTTATAGAGTTTTGAGTATCCGTTTGTTCATAGTAGTCCTGCAATACTGTGCATCTAGTACTCCGCTATTTTTTTATAGAGTTTTCATTAATCGACTGTCTACAGTAACGGCAATACTCAGCATCTAGTACCACCTACGATATCCTTTTTATAGAGTTTTTTCATTAACCGTCTATCTACAGGAAGTCCTGCAATACTCAGCATCTAGTACCTCCGGCTATCTTTTTTTATTGAGTTTTTCTTAATAACCGTCTGTCGACAATAAATCCTGCAATACCAGCATCTAGTACCTCCGATGTCTTTTTATAGAGTTATTTCACAACTGTCTGCAATAAGCTCTGCAATATTCAGTATCTTACGGAGTACACTCATGCAGAAGCTAAGACCATGTAGGAGGGATTGTACTGTATAGAAAAGGCTGTTAAATCTTTTGAGTGGAGGGAAGATATACTTATATTAGTATATTGTGTGTGAAAAATCAACAGAAATTTTATACAAGTACCAAGGGTGTTGTTTTCTAATTACTGATTTTTTTAAAACACAATTTAGATGCAAAGTTCACAAATCTATACTCCGCTCCTCCAAATTTCTGCCAGATGCTAGGCCCCTTGACGAAGGATTAAGTGATTGGGATGTTTGATTAATCAATGGTTGCTGATTAATGAAAGAATATAAATAAAAACGATTTAGCATCAAGAAATTCTCAAATGAGAGAACAAAAATAAGCTAAAAAAACTAACAAAATAAACTAATTTAATTTAGAGATTCAAAATTTTTTGACTTAATAATGAATATGAAAATTGAAAAAAAGACTTTAAGCATTTTATTCGAGAATATCATGTAAAAAAAAAATCAATGGTTGAAACAATAATCACTATAAAAAATACGTTTGTTAGTGTTGACTATAGAAAGAAAAGGCCAAAAGTCTAATTAAAATATTTCATTAACTTAAAAATCCAGCTTGAAATTTACGAAGCAATTTTACGAACACAATGAAAGGGAAAAATTACCTGATTCTATTTTTAACCGAATGTTTTGTTTCGGTTCGATACATGGTTACGCTTACGGGTTGGTATTTTAAACTGTTTGTGAAGAGTATCACCTTCTATTAAGGATAACAAACGATTGCTGATTTCTTTAACCTTGAAGAGAGGATTAGTTGATCAGAAACGAAGGAAGGATTTTCTTAAGCTTGTTAGGTATGAAGATATCAGTGCTTGGTGAAGGTCAAGTGTGATTATTGAAATCCCATTGCTTTCCTAGAAAGACTAAAGGGAACACTGTTGCGCCTAGATCATTTATGTAAGTGAGCATTTTTTCTTGAATATATCGAAAAAATCAGCATTGCTTATCCTCACAAAAAATTATGAATGGCATATTTAAAACGAAGATTTACTATTTATATTGAAATTCTCTTATGACGGAGACTTCTTTTTCCGTTTTCATTAAGTTCAGACGCAGATCGCCCTGTATTTATAAGTATATTTTTTCTAAAACAACCATGGAGTATTCTTAAGATTTCAAAGATGGAAAAAATGTTTGGTCTATTCACTTTAAAAAGCTAAGTTTTTTGAACCTGAAAGCTAAAAAAGATCAAAATAATTGACGCTCAAAGGGTAAAAGAAACTTGACAATGCTTTTTCTATATAAATTCTTTTTTATTTCACAGATGAATATACAGTGTTTCCATTACTTTCTTATATACGAATATAGAAAGAGACATCATGGTAATCGTTAAACAATTCGAGCCATTGATTTTGATGAATCTCCCCGTTTTGGACCCTTTGAATCCAAAAAACATTAATGAATTCTGTCTGTTCATCTATGAGCACAGATAATTGAAAAATGCACAGTGTAGGTGGTTGAAATTTATATTTTGTTTTAAAACAAGAGAATTTATTTTACTCCTCGTTACATAAATTAATCCATGGAAAATCTTCTTGCCTGAACTACTCATATGGATGTGTGGACGATTCTTTATGTGACAAATCATTAATAATTTAACGGAGTAATATATTATTTTTTGTATAGTGTTTCATCGCTACTTTTTTTACTTTCTCATGCACGAAATATGGAAAGAGATTAATTATAGTAATTATTAAAAAAGTTCGCCCATAAAAACTCATCAATGGGAAATCATCTGCCGAACTGTTCACATGGGAGGTGACTAATTCTTTTATGTGACAATGTATTTCTAATATAACAGAGTAATATTTTTGAATAGTGTTTCTTACATTACATTTACTTTCATGTACGAAGTATAGAAAACAGACACTATGGTACTTTTCAAAAAAATTGATAGATTTTGAGTCTTCTCCTTTGACGCCAGAAAAAAAAACATTAATTGAATTCGTCTGTTCTGTCTGTGAACATATACAGTTCAAATTCATCTAGAGGTTGAAGTTAGAGACTTTAGATTTCTTTCTAGTTTGCATAAAAATTCTTCAGTGGGAAATCTGTATCATCTCTGTCCGCTCATATTGATGTGAACACGATTACTTAAAAACGCTTCTGAGCTGTGTAAGGAAATTAATGTATAGTATTTGCTCTGATTTTGTCTATGTGTATTAAAGTTTGGACCACAACCAACAAATAGGTGATTGTCTGTCTATTCTGGGTTTATGAATGCGACAAGCTAGATAAATGAAATTGATAAGTGGTGGGAATACTATTGTATTTGTATTAAATTTTGTACCACATCGACCAGAAGAGGTTCATGCAGACTCTCTCCACTTTCTACCATATTACAAATCGCCTAATATCGACGCATTAGTTTCTTTTCAAGTCATTGTGTTCCCAAAAAATAAGCCCATTTTTTATAAGCAATTTTGTATTCAAATTAATTTATAAATTCAAACTAGCAGTCAAAAACACGAAAGTATTGATTTTACTAATTTTTGATAATTTTACGGTAGTATGAAGAAAGGACCTAAAATCACATCTAAATCTCACTTGTTTTGCTATCCAATATTAATTAGACTGCTAGAGCTATGTCCTAGAAACATTGCAAAGTAAAAAAAGTGAAAAAGCCGGAAAGTCAATGGATCGTCTTTGAAATGACTCCGCCTGAGCGGGCAGGAAAGACACATTTCGCAGAGCCCAAACACGGTCGACAAAACTGTTAAGTGGATACCTAATCTGGTTTAGTTTTATTAATGTCCCCTTTTAAGTAACACTAGGCTATTTTGGGATGGACATCGTAATTTTGCATTATTTAGCGAGGCCCACACCAAAGCTGCTGCCTCTTCCACACTTTCTCCCACACCACTGGGAGAAAGACCCATCACGTATAATTTAATGTGCAGTGGGCCCAATATATACGGCGAATCTTCAGTGAAATCGGGTTTCGAGCCTAGAACCCTACGGCCCCTGAAGCCGATAATTTGACTATTTCATAGCGGTCCGTATGCATATATGAGAAATTGATGCTGATACCGTCCGCTGCTTTGAGGCGAGTTCGATATACATTTGGGCGCATTTATGTAAACGAAACCAACACAAAATATATAGTTTAAGATAATATTGCTTTTAAAAGATCACACGAAAAATTATAATATTTCATTTTTCCAAATCAATTTTTTTTTATATTGCGCTAATACGTAATCAACGAAGTACAACAGAATTGTATACTTATATATTTCGCAGAACGAAAGTTGGTGTCAATTGATTGACCATATGTTTTTCATGTTTTTTTATTTAATAATAAACACTGACTTAACTTAAACACTGACAGTCAGATCAGAGATACTGTTGTCAAGCTAAAAGACCGTCTTAGACGGGCACAAATCTTCTAGTTTTCAAGAATGAGGTAAGACAGAAAAGTAATTGAGATTTGAACACTGATATTCCATACTCTATACTATAAATCTCTATACAAGATATCCCGGAGTGTCATTTGAGAATTTTAAGGGTATGTCAGGCATAGATAAATATTTTTGCAAGAGAAGATGGTATCGGCAATCGAAAGAGGGCACTACAGGGGGATCAATGTCAGTGAATTAAGTAAAAGAAAAGGATACCGGATAAAATGTATATAAAATGTAAATGCACACATATGTAATGGAATACAAATTTGTAGTATCACAACAACCTAGTTGCATGAATAACAATATTACAAGTCGAACATTGGATGGCAATTAGGATGCCAAACCTTTAAAGGACTTAAAGTAAGGACTTGCCGTCTAAAGCTATACTCACTTCGATTGCAGTTATTCATACTGTAACAAAATTCGTCTTGTGGGTGTACGCAAATGCAGTTCAGTAAACAGGATAAAAATATAAAGCTCTTTATTCCCCGAATATTTTAAGAAACAAACGTAGCACCGATAACAAATCAGCAAATTTACAACAGAGATTATCAATACATCTTAGCTACAGTACTTTCACTAGCGCTCGATATCTCTCAGTTCACCAGCTTGCTTGATGATCAAACTATAACTTACTCTTTTGGTTTGAGAGCTTTTTTTTATACTTTTTTCAACAAGAAGTGACGTCAATACATAGGAAATGATGTAATCTCTAGAAGGTTCATGACATTTCTGGCTCCCAGTAGAGATAGATCCAAAGATCAGGATTTTTCTAGAAGATTCCATTTGTCGCCAACTCACCAAATTTATCGCCAATATTAACATGTCAGTAACAATACAACTAGGTTATTATGCTTTTGTTCCTAATTCATTAAATCTGTATTGTGCACTTTAACTGTTGTATCCTCCTGTTTTATTTAATTCACTGACAAACAGTTCCTCTCCCCTTTGCGTTTCCGGCTCTGTGTTCAGTTGCAATAATGACATTTCTGTATGCCTAACCTCTTCTTAAAATTTCTATACATCTTTTCAAGAAACCCTGTATAAAAGCAAAATTTTTATAATGCGACTGGATTTTTTATATTGTAATATTAAAAGTAGAAACGCGTAACACAACAATCATTCTAGGCCGCGGTGAACACGTGGCAGATTCTCAACTTTGTGACCGGAGAATCACAGGCTTCAGAGCCGATTCATCTGAAAAGCCACCTTGTTACGGGCATTTTGCCCACTGAACCCTTTGAAGGTCAAAAATTCTCCCACTGGGATGGATGGTGCGGAAGTCTGAAGAGGGTTTGCTACCTCAGGTGCCATTCTTGTCATCTGACGATGGTTTGAAAGTACGAGAATGTCAAATTGAACTTTACCAAAGTATGATCGCTTCATGGATATCGACTAATAGGGGAAAGTTGCAGAATGCGCTTGGTATCATAACTTCAATTCTATTAAATATTAGGGCCGTAAAATAAGCAAATGTTGCAACGTTGTAAATGGTGTGTCTAAAATCATTTTCGGTGAAAGCACTATGTGGTTACAGTTAGAGAATAAGTGTTTAGGTTTACGTATATTCAATTAATTATTTAACAAAAAGGTAAAAAAACCTCTTACGCTACTCTAAATCAAACAGCAAAATATGTTATCATAGCCTCAGATAGGAACTTTCTTTGGCTACTATTTACTACAACTATCTTATTAAAATAGTTTAAAGATAATATTACGATCAAAACATCTTTAAATTATAGGTAACTAACGCTTACCTTTGTTTTGGTCGTCTCAGGTTTTCTTCATACTGGAGTGGCTTTTATATTATCTGAAATCTCTTTATTATGTGGCAGGTATGTAGTCAGGGAGTAAATCTTTAAGAATGAAAATATTTAATAATGATTAAGTTTACATGACTAATTTTATATTTACATAAGTTAGAAAAAAGGGGATTACAATGACGCGCGTAGAAAAGTTGGCCGCTAAAACCAAGAGAGAGCAAGGTAAACAAAACCCCTGGTGGCGGGGAAGGAAAGTTCTCTTCAGTTAATTTCAGTCCCTGGTGGTTTTCGACAATAACGTTAGGGAAATTTTTTGGTTGTTGTCGTCCAATGATATCTAGATTGGACAACAAACATTTGCCTAAATTGGACTATTTAAATCATAGAGATTTTTATATTGAATTACAGGAATATCTCAGAAAGCAGTTTATTATCATTAGTAGTCCTCATGAACAGGAATTGGATGATGAACAGGTCAAAGAAGATAAACAATAAAAAGACACTAAAGCCATCAAATGTTGGATCAAGGTATAAAAACTTAGGATAAGTATGATTTTTGAGAAAACAAAGGAAGAAGAGGAGATAATACAGTGCATAAAATGTCATATTTGGGTTAATATATTTTGTGCTATTTCGAATTTCAGAACCAAAAAGTATGTTTTCTTTAATTGCGTTTAAAGAAATTTGCGGTTCAATATGGGAGCCAAGGTTCCAATCCAGACAACCTGTTTCCTTGATTGAACCGATTCTGGGCGAAGCTGCTGTTTTCCTTATTTAAAATTTCTGCTGTTTTCCTTATCTAAAAATCCTGCTGTTTTCCTTATTTAAAATTTTGTTGTTTATTTTTCTTAGAACAATATTAAACTTATTTATTTTCTTTAGAACAATGAAAAGTTAATTCCATTGTTCTAAAGAAAAATAAACTACAAAAAATACTATCACTTACTTTTCATTAAAATAACTTCATCATTATGTCACAGTAAAAAATGTCCAGGTAGTCGAAATTTGATATCTCTCCTAGGTCGTCTTTCATTTTTTAACCATCAGTTGACGATAGAAAGACGATGAGCGTATGATAATTTATTGAATTTTTTCAGTTTAAAACTCAAATTGGATACTTGTTCTTTCTACCCCCCCTTCCCCTAAGAGAATTCTCGCACAACAAAGTTAACTAACCATAGATAGTACAAAGACGTTAGAAATATTACATAATCCACATTTTCTATGTAAAAACTCGCAAAAATATTTTAAACACGCATTGGCAGTGATTACAAAAGCCGCGCTGTGTTACAAAATTGCCGCGAATAAAAATTAAATATTTTTAAAAACGTTTGTTTGTCGTTCCAACTGTGAAGACATTCTCTTTTTCTATCATTTTCAGCAGTACACGACGATTGTAGGTAACGTAGTAACTGTTTACCGGTATTTTGTTTTCTCAGCCAAAAATAATGTTTGCGAAATGCGATGCATTTTTCTTTCTATGCATATCTCTGTAGGAAAAACACGGCAAGACGACTTATAATGATCAAGACAAAAAATTCGTTCATTCTTTTGTGTAAAATTTACCGTTATTATATACAAATATAACGGTTAAAAAACCGCAAAAAATAGGATTAATGAAAATATGGAGTTAGAATTGCAGGAAGCGGAGTTTTACCGTATTTACAATAAAATGAAAAGGCTCGAAAAGTAAAGCCAAATGACGTCATTGTAGCTTCCCAATGGAAAATATCTCCAACATCCTGAACAGCACAGCTTTGTTGAGTAACTGATTTTGGAAAAAGGCGAATCTTCTTTTTCTTAAAGCTTCCTTCTCTTTTCTTTTTCTAAATTTCTTTCAATTCTACAATTTTGAAAAATAAGCATGCTGGTTGATTCAAAAATGTTTAAATCGCAACTTTTGTGTTGAGACCAAGAATGCGCGCGTTGTAAAAACATATGTGAAGATATCATTTCAGATATATTTTATTTTAGAATATTCATTTGAATATTCCAAATGAAATAAATTTTAAAAAATCCGTGGAAAATGAATTCACTTAAAATGGGCATTAATTATTGTCAGCTGAAGAAAAATCAGTGTTCATAAATAATTAACCTAAATTGTAGAAATATTTATAAAATTCTTCGTGAACATGCACGTAAAATTTAAAGGCTTACATGGTCATTTTTATTCTGATATTTTGGTTTTATTTCAGAATAGGTTTCACTTTCAAAAACAATGAAACATTCATCAAACACACCGTCATATTTATCCAGTTCTAAATAGCAATTACAAAACGACTTTAATGAAATAAAAAAAGAACATTTTCTGCTTTGATATGGTACTTTATTGATTCAGTTTGCATTTTAAACGTGAAATTTATTGGATTTTATCGTAATTTTTATTCTGATATTTTGGTTTAATTTCAGAATGGATTTCACTTTCAAAAATAATGAAACATTCATCAACCACCGTCATATTTATCCAGTTCTAAATCGCAACATCGTAATTACAAAACGATTCAATTGAAACAAAAATGAACATTTTCTGCTTTTATATGGTACTTTATTGATTCAATTTGCATTTGAATATTTAGAACAAAAGAGAATTACTCAGAAATTCTAAAGCTGAATCGAACGGTCTCTCTTCTTCTTCTTACACGTAAATAAGTCCTGGGAATTAGCTTTCATTCCTTATTCTAGGGATTAATTTTACGCATTAGAATTACCTCGGTAGCATGCTTCTCGACATCTAACATCAATTAGGTACCTTTCAAAAGATGTGGCAGCATCTTCTTTTCTTTTGAGTAAGTAACAGGATTATCTGCTCTCTTTAATCACTTCAACGCTGCAAATAAAGAAAGATTTAGCACAAAAGGAGAGAAAATGGCACAAATTACTGTCTAGAGGATCTATTATTCAAATTACTTTTCTGAATCGGAATGACATAGCTTAGACAGAAACAACCAAAGTAGCAGATTTCTAAAGGTAAAAGTCTCTTATTAGCATACTTTTGTGTTCAAAGTAGAATAAACATCAAACACAAAGCAATAAGCCTTAAATGTCTTATGTCTGGAATGAAAAAAAGTTGTTTTAGTGTCTCAAATGTCTGACTCATATAACTGAATCCAAACTTAAGCATATAAAAAGGGTATATTTAAAGTTTATTTTCATGAGCCGAATGTAAGAATTTTGTAAACAAAATTAACAAAAAAAACCAGCATAGAAGAATAAAACTACGTATCAGGATTTTATTTTTAGAATAAAAAATTTATTTTCGCTACAAGTTTATACGCGTTCCTTAATTTTCCCTCTTGTTAGTTTTGCGTACAAATTCTTTTGCATATAGTTATGACTGTATCAAAGATATACTAAAGTATTCTTTAACTTCATTAAAATTTATTTACTATTTACTTAGCCTTTTTGTAGATCAAATTGCTTAAGCGCATAAGTTTAGCAACAATTGTATCATTACGTGTTCATGAGAATCATGTGGCAGATTTTTTTTCCACTTTATTCGACGACCTCCCAACTTTCGAAGCGATCCATGTGCTAAACCTTGTATTAAAAGTCTTCAGACCATGATTCTGAGCTTACCGTT
>BGPR01046329.1:0-12068 GCA_013235015.1 Araneus ventricosus | reverse complement strand
GATTGATTCAAACGATAGGAATCTTCATCGTATGTCCTTGACCAAATGTCAGACTGCCTCTTTCTAAGGATGAAATCGAAACTTGCCTACAATCGGAAACATTTGACCACTCCAACGCAGGCTTTCTCAATCGATATTTATCGATAAAACTGAGATAAAACACGGAGAGTGTCAATTGTGGCACAGAAAAAGGTCCTGGGCGTGTCTTTAATTTGTTCTGGTGTGATGTCGTGCGGAGAATCTTTCGTTATTAAGAGAGCTGACGTGAGGCTTTTGACTTTGGTGCGTCTACTCGGTCTATGCCTAACTTTTGCTAGACATCGATATAAATAAATCGATGTATTGAATGAAGCCCGTGCTCGATTTATTTGCCCTATAGTCGCCCGAAGCGTCGCGTGAGAGTTTGGGGCGGAGTCGTTTTACTTATAGCAATCAAATTCTAATCCCGAAGCTGTTCGTTAAGAAATAGAACATAAATCTGAAAGCTAAATCAAAGGTTCATTGTCCTAGGCTGACGGTGAATTTCTGAGAAGCAAAAGCTTAAAAAAAAGTGTTTAAACTGATATGATTTTTTACTTCATCTTATACGAAATATTTAAAGAGAAAATATTATAATCATAAAAAAAGTGCTACTCAAGAAATTTGATAAATATCGACGTTTCAGACTTACTGGAGTCCGAATAAATTGTATCTAGAATTATGCCCGTCTGTCCGTCTCTCTGTGAGCACGGCATCTGAAAAACGGAATAATCAAGATGAATGAAATCTTGTTTGCAGTCTTAAATCATTGACGCCCAAATTAATTTAAAGCATAAATTCCAGTAAAATTCTTTTGAATTACATTAAAAATAGAAATAATAAACTAATTGTAAAGTAAAATTTCGCTTCTAATTTTCACTATTTATTATTTTAGAGAAGTAACAAAAAATTCGGTAGAAATTCATTAAAAACATCTTTTTTATGGAGAAACATTAAAATATTTTTAAAATATAGTAAAATGTCAAAAATAATTACTCTCAATTTCCTTGCATTACCTCGGAAATATATCAAAGGAAAAAACAAACAAAAAATATAAAATAACTACACTTCGACTTCAAAAAGAAATAATAATCCCCGTCGGCAAGCCGGAAGGCAAAGGTAGATTCCTTTAGTCTGAGATATACGGAAAAGAACATTTCGCCGTCTATTTTCATAAAGATTAGAGCTGAAAGAAAGTGGAAGAGACTGCAAATGACGAGAGCTTACCAACAAGTGGTAAGATACAAAGGTTGAAAAGTACTTTAAGTAAGGGGGGGAGGGAAAATCACTTTTCTGCTCATAACTTCTAAGCAATCGCAGCTATCGAAACAATTTAAATGCAAAAATTGTTCGTGATGATAAGGCGATAATTGAATAATTTGAATTTTCTTTCTATTTTCAGTTGTAAAGTAAATATGGGGAAATGAATATTCCAATCCCACCATTTCCACCCCCTTTCAGCTGGATGTCCCATCTACGAACTCGGTCGAGATTTTCACTATCATTACAAAATATCCCACACTGGGTAAAATCAAATCAAAATTACCTTACCAAATCCTTATTGTTCTTTCAGGTGAATGGGAATATGCCAATAATGCATGGACTCATGCTGTTGATGATTTAATGTAGTTTTAAAGTTATATGGAGGGTTACAAAGTTAACGTGACACGATTCATTTTTGAGAAAACAGTTCTCAAAGTTGAATTTAAAGCAGATGTATTTAAAATAACAGAGGACTTCCAGTTGTTCTTGGTGCCTGACGGGTACAAATTTAATCATGGACTAGAATTCTTATTATACTAAAAATTTGACATTTCTACACTGCTGTTGTATTGTTAGTGCAAAGTGGGGAAAACAGGTATTTGGCTCACTTTTACTCTGAATCCTCCATATGTTTATCCCTTTATATCAAGAACATTGTATGCTTTTTAACAATTTTACGACCAAAACTCAATCACAAATTCAACCAAAAATTCTCTTGCTTGGCGTGAGTAGTTCCAACCCAATCCTGATCATTTAGATCAATACCAGTCGATCAAAACGCAAAAGAACTCATTCCGCGCGAAGCTGTTTTAAATATTCAACAACTCGCATTAGATACAGTCCTTCGCCGCAATATCCATGTATTATAGAACCGGTGAAGAAATGGTTCCAAACTCAACTGGTTCAACTGGAAGAACAGGACCAAAACACAAACACAAATTTAACCAACAATTCTCTTGGTGTGAGATCGAAGTCGCAATATCCTAGTATTATCGAACCGGAAAAGAACTGATTCCAAACTCAACTGGTTCAACTGGAAGAACAGGACCAAAACTTAAACACAAATTCAACTAAAAATTCTCTTGGCGTGAGTATTTCCAACCCAATCCGGATCATTTGGATCAATAAGAGTCGATCAAAAAAGCGAAAGAACTCACTCCGCGCGAAACTGTTTTAAATATTCAACACTATGCATTAGCTTAAGTCCTTCGCCGCAATATCCGGGTATTATCGAACAAGGGAGAACTGGGGAATAACTAAGTTAACAAAGACCACAAAGTTCATAAATGTTGCAGTATTTATCATTACCAAGTCTGGAAGTTAACAAAGGATGTAAGCCTATAAGATAGATTTAGATGTTTTTATGTGCGTTAAGATATTGCTTTTGAAACCATTGTTAAATATTGCTGCTTTACAATCGAATAAAAAATGCAACACCTGTTAGGGTTTCATACCGAAATGTATTTTTGTAGGATAATTTCTAAATGAGACAAGACTCTTAGATCTTGATTTATGAGAGTGAAATTTCTTGACTCCATCATGTTTTGAGAAAGAACACCTTTTACACCATTTTAACTAATTTTTAAACTAAATAAATTATTTAAATTTAAATAATTATTAATCATGAACTTTGTAGAGACGTACTTCTGCATTTTGCATTTTTAGTGAAATTATAAAGATTTACTTTTTATAAAATTTAAAACTAGTGAAATTATAAAGTAAAGATAACTTATATTTTTAATTACGGTTTAAATACACGGGGAAAGAGAATGCGAGATCAGTTAGTTGATCAAGAAGTTAATAGCCAATTAATGATACTTACGAATCAATTTTGAATTCAAACCTTTGAAAACAATGAATTTTAATTGTTTTCACACGGATTTATTTGTCGCATATGTGTGTGATATCGTATTGAATTGCATATGTTAAGCATTTAATTTAAAATTCTTACTAAAAGTACTCACTTTAGGAAATCATTAAGGTGACCAACTTTTTTACAATGAAAAGCAGTACACAAATAGACTGAAGGAAAAAATATCGTAAATATAAGAAACATTCTATTCATAAGAATACACTATAATATTACAAACTCATAATAAAAACATTTTTAACATTGCAAAATGTGATTATGCGTACATGCCTATTAATTATTATTTGAATAAGTACTAAATGAGCACAAGGGATCAGCTCTGTATCGATCGAATCCGGATATTTACAGACTCGTTTTCAAATATCGAAAAGGAGGATACATTTCGAGGGAGGACAGAACTTATAAAAGAAGGACAATTGGTCACCTTAATATTATTGGAGATTTCTATACTTCCCTATACTATTTCGTTTCAAATTATATATTTATTACCGGAACGTTATATATAATTCTCTATAAATATGAAGTTACAAGTGCTTTACTACTATATGATGTGCAATCATTTCAAGACAAATAGGCTTCGACTCCCAATTTCAGGAAATTTGCGCTGTACAGCCGGTTCTGGTATGGCTTGAATCCATCAAAATGGAACGATCTACTGCTTGTGTGCTATGGAAGTTCGGAGAGAGTGTTACGCCGTGTCATGTGTTATCACCGACATCTGACCATGTCCCGCAATTGCGAGTTAAACTCTTAACCCCTTAGGGACGGGTACCGCATATGTGCGTTTGCACTAGATTCCCCTCAGGGTCGGTCGCTGCGTACGTGCGTTACGGCGAAATTGACTCTGTGGGCCGAGTGCCGCATATATGCGTTTGGCTTTCGGAACAAAATGTTTTCTATCAGATGGCGTTACTATTCCATGTATCTTTCAAAAGATTGGTCCCGTACATTAATATTTCCTTCTCCGAAGTTAGATTGTAGTCGATCACGTGTTTGTGAATCATTGGATTGGAATTATTGGATTTTCGGGAGTATAAAAAGAAATACGTGCTGGCGAGTGTAAATAGAAGCATGTGTTAAAGAGCTCTTTAACTCATTTTGGATTGCTTGTTCATAATTTCTCGTCTCGCTTGGGTTCGGATTTTATGGGAGATATTCTGTCAAGGGTTTTATGCCTCTCAGTTTTATTTCTGTTATGGGTAAAAGAACGCATTATCTTTCCGAAGAGGGAATATGTAAATTTTTAAATGACCTTTCTATGTATTTTTACGATTATAATGACAAAACAATAAATTATTAGAGTTTTTCAGATAGCTCTCAATATTCAGATTTTCAACTAGAGAGAATAGTACTAATATATCAGTCCTAATTCCGTCATATCTTTGAAGTACTAAAATAAAAGATTTTTCAGAAGGCTTTGAAGTGCTTGTTAGATTGCAAATATTGCATCGACATCTTTTTTCGGTTTTGTCAGTATTTTTAATTAATTTAATTCTTCGCCACCAAAGTTTATTTCTGCTATTGTGGCATCTTTGACAATTTTTGAAATTCAAACGATAATTTTGAGCCGTTTCATTTAATTTCTAAATTTTTCTTAATTATTTACTTTGTTTTCGATTTAAATAGTATTTGTCTCAACTTTTGTTGTTGTTTCCATTAATGTTTCAACTTTATTAATTTTTAAATTCAAATTTTTCAACGGGACTATTTCCTCGACATCTTGGTTCGCGTAGGTTTTTGGCGTTATTAGGTTTTGGCATTTTTACTGGAAGCGTATTCCTTTGTGTGAAATTTTGAATTGAAGTACGGTACAGTAAGGAGGTGTGTTTTTTCACCTGCGGGCTCCTGGAGGCCGTTGCGGCCTTCAGGGTGCTTGTCCCTGCTTTTTTATACTGTTGGTTCCCGTAAAATGACGAAAAAGGTGACCATCAAGAATTCTTTCCATGTCCTTCTGCCAGTTAAAAGAATACGATTGAATATCAAGTCTGTTAATCGGAACGAGATTGAACTGCAGCGGTTTATGTTCGCATTTGGAATAATGGCTGTCGAATTCCATTTGAGCTCTTCGTAATAATTACTCAAAGTTTGGGTTGTGGATATAATCCTTTTCAACAGTCTGTAGATTGAATGAACTTCGAAGCAAACAGTGTTTATCCGATCTCAGTTATTGGATGGATCTATTCGAACTGCCATGCACAGCAAACGAATAATAAGTGAACGGCCTGTTCCTCGCAGTTTTCTTTGTCGTGATAATTATGAAAATGAAGGAAGTTGTGGGCTTCTACTACACAGTTGTATCACCTATAAATAGCAAAAAAGTTTGCCGAATGTGAATGAAAAAAGCGATCTTCAATGTTTGATTTCATCGTAAAAGTTTATGCCAAAAATAAATTTTGAAAGAAAGTATATATTATGTGTTGACGCTATGCAAGTGTGAATAAGGCATTATTCATTATGTGTCTTAAATATGTTTTCACGAACAAAGTGTGCCTTGGCATTGTCAACATATATCAAATTTTTTTCTAGAAGCAAAAAAGATGTAAGATACTTGGATGTAAATACTTAAAAAAGATACTTGGATTTAAGTATTTGTGTTTTTAGTATTTTTTTTATATCGAGCCTGCAGCGCTTTGTAATATGTGTAGCTACATATTTTTATTTTGGTTATTACATTTTCTAAACATGTGCATCATCTTGTATATGTATAACTTGTGGAAGTGATCAAAGTGATTTAATTTAAACTATTCTAAAATAAAAAGATTTAAATTCATAGATTTTGATTCTGTTTTAATATCTCTAATTTGTTTTCACAACTAGCATTGTACTAACACTGTATGCAAATTGACTTTTAATAGTAGCTAGGTTTTTCAGGTCTGAAAAGGTAGGTGAATTATATTAGCATAGCTTGAATTGCTTATTATCGTGTTATATTTTTCAGTACCCAAAATTGATTTGATAATTGATATCCATATATATATATATATTAATTTTAATTTTAATATTGGGTACTTACTTGGCTTTAACATTTATAGTAATCCTAGCTATCCCATCCAATAGTGTTAAATAGCCCTTGTGTAGCTTCCAAGTGAGACTGAATACAATGAATCACCCATAATTTTGAACAAGAGAAAACATGGAAATAAACTGCAATATAATTTTTTAGAACAGCAGACGATAGTGATAATTATTTATTGATTTCGTTATCTATCAAAAATAAACCTCAAGAGAAGACTTGAAATTTGTATTTCGTTTTAATAAAGTGGTACAAATATAGAGGATATTTAGCTTACTTTATTCAGATTAATGTTCCATTTTCAAGCTATACGAAAGGCTGTTTTGGAACGGAGTTCTTAATTTTGAACGGTAGTGAAATGACGAGGACGGTACCTGAGCCGGCACTTCCCTTTTCCGGTTGTCACACGTCATAAACAGGAGAACGGATTCCCTCCTGTTTATTATCTGTTCCACCTCGACAGATTTGGCATACATCAGGCTTAAAGCCGAGCATTCACCATAAGGCTGTTCCAATCCATTTGGAGGGCTTCTTAGCAGGCCGATTCCATTTTCGGCCCATAAAATTTGGTGGGTCATTCCCAGATCGGACCATGCCAAGCGTATACCCGTCACCTACGGGTAAATCTATCCCCTAGACTACCGCGCCTGCTCCTCCCACCGCTATCAAAACGACCCCCCTATCCTTCTCTGATTTTCCCCAGACTGACTCACACCCATTTTCTGGTTTCGATTTTTTGAGAGAGGTTCGGTCCCCTTAATCCACTATTGTATTTCAGTTTTATGGCCTAGTGTGTCGAATGAAAATCCAAACCGGATGGAAATCCAACTTAAACCATTCCCCATTGGTCTAAACCATTTCCCATTGGAATCTTACATTGATGAAAGGTTTTGGCCTGCTGTGTTCCCAAAAATGTGGAGTTGTCGCGTGGTGAATGTCCCGCTTTATGCCCAGTGCATCTTTCAAAGAACCGGGTGATACTTCAATTTCGAAGACGAATTTCTACCATGAGGATAATGCGGCTCAAATACAGAGGAATAATTTCTAATAAAGCAATTGGAAAGATATATTCTAATAACGGCACACCTTTTAATTCAACAATGTCATCGCATTTTAATCTGATTACTTTATGAAAAAGAGCTAAATATTAGTACTAATGGAGATGGCATGAAAAATCACGGTTGAAAATCAACATCAAAATCTTTCATTAGAAACAAATCACAAAACTGGTATGAACAAAACTTAATGAAAAGTCTCTAGCAAGCATCAATACTCGAATAAACCAGGGTGTGGCTAACAAGTTCAAATTAAGAGCAAGTACACAAAATATGTTCCGCGGGGCAAGGTATTTCGCAATTAATGCTGAAGAGTTATTCTCTGCTATCTACAAAGTTATAGCAGGTGCCATTAAAAGGGGGTAGGTCACGTGGCCAGGGGGAGGATGACCTACCATTCATCACTTCTGTAACACTCCAAGCTTTAACGAGCTATTTTGCTCAGAAGACGATGCGAAAAAATAATGGAAAAGGTACTTTCGCTTTTTTTAATTCCTTTAAGTACAGTTGAATGGGGAAGTACACCTACATCGAAAGAGTAAGTGATTATAGTGTTAAAGCTTAAACTTTTTTTAAAGACTAAAGTTTCGCCATTTTTGTGTCGTGTTTATCCTCTCTCTTTTTTTTGGCTAATTTCCGCCGTGACTGCTTCAATTGGGAAAGTGAAGTTGGTACTTGAGAATTTATTTTGATATTTTTTTGGTTTTATGTTTATAAAGAAAACACTGGAAGAAATGTTTTTGAATAAAATCACGACATTGAATTGAGGTATCATTCATAGGTTTTGATTAAAAATGGTGGCTTTATATGCCAATAGGAGAACTTTTTGCTGTAATCTCATTGAAAAATAAATATATCTTATAAAAATCATTATTTTGCGATGAATTTGTATTTCACATATTTTGCGCATGTACAATAAAAAATTGATTTTTCATCATATTTTGTATAAACAATTTTATGAAAATATTTATTTGTATTATTTGTATAAAAATATATTTAAAATTTTACAATTAATTATCTTCACAATTATTTTTGCATCCTTTTTGTTTTTCGAGCATTGTAGTGTTTGTATGTATGGAGTTTTGAGACTTGTTCTGCTACTCGATAGGAGGAAAGTGATAATGAATCATTTTTGGAAAAGAAAGTTCAGTGCTTTGAGTATTGAAAGCACGAACTCGTTACATTAACCTCTAGTTTGTCGGATTTTGTTTCGAATCTTTGACAAAATGATTAAGTTTTCCATTCAAGGCTGGAAATCTTACCTCGAAAAGATGAAGAAAGTAGGTCTACAATACAAATTTGCGTCATTTCTTAGCAATATTCACTGAATATTATTCAGTAATACAAAAAACAATCGCGGAATATAACGGAAAGTGTAAGTGGCGACGAATTCACTTTTATGGATGAATTTTTTCTCTTCGTCGCATGACATGCAACGCCTACAAAGAAGGGGTTATAGCGCATCACCAGAGGCGATATTTTATATTAGCATGAGTTTATACAAAATTACCTACGAGAACGACAAACGCTATCTAAGCGGAGAGAGAAGAGAAGAGTTTACGCAAAGGTGTGCGGAATTTCGTGGCTACAGTTGTGTCTTTCCTTTGTCGATAATAGGGACGGCGGTTATTGCGAAAAAACCGCTTTTTTTTCACCTCCGGTTTTACGTTGCGGTTAAAACCGCTCAAAATAATCGGTTTTTTGAAAAAAAACGTTCTTCGGGTGTGTTTTTTTTAAAGTTTTTGGACAGAATTTTTTATTAATAATAATATACAATAAGTAAGTATTAATGAAATAATTAATTAATGTAACAAGTAATAATTATAAATAAATAATTAATACAATTTGTATTAATAATAAATGAGTAATTAATGCAATAAGTAAGTATTATAGACCACAAATTTTATGAACATTGTTTTCTCAAGAAATTAATTCATTGGCCAATATTTATTATCTGATCTGCTCTTAAAGACTGTTTCAGCAATGTGTTGACCCGTGAGTCGACACCTCTCATCGGAAAACATCATTCAACGTAGATACTAATCTTTCGGACGCCACAGAACTTCCGACTAAAGATAAATATTTTTTGGCTGCAAAAAACAGACGCCCTATTGCAGACAAAATTTCTTACTGGTATTGTTTCTGCAGGAAATCAATCCATTGGACGATATTTATCTGTTCATAAAGACTCTTTCAGTAATCCGCCAACCAACAGACGCCTCAAGGAAGCGGTTGTCGGTGATTGACCTAAGATGATGAAATTGAAAGCTTTATAATTTGGTAAATTTTAGACTAGTCGAATCTAAAATAGAGCCTATCTTCCGACCCGATTTTTTCCCCTGTTTTTGGATTAAAAAAAAACCGGTTTAAACCGGTGCAAAATAATAACCGAAAAAAACCGGTTAACCGAAACAAAAAAACCGGTAGGTTTTTCCCATCCCGAGTCGATAATCGCTTTCTCTAGGTATACAAACGGAGAAGACATTTCACTCTGGGATAGAGGATAGCGCATGCGCGATACGTTCTCGTATTTTCTACAATTCTTGAAAGGAGACGAACATGCACAGAATTCATTTCAATGCGCCTTCTCTTCATGTAACGATCCTATTTCTTTCAAATAATAACATATTTAAGTGCCAAAAGCATTTTTTTACTAGTTACCAGGCAAGATTAACAGCATAGCTCTTGCCTAAGCATTGCTACCAGAGAAAAACAGTCAAGTGTGTTGAAATTGTGCATGCAAGATGATTAACAAAAGAAAAATTGCGTTCAAGTTATTTGAAACTTTACTCACTCGTAGCACAGCTGATAAAATCTAATATTTATGTGACTGGTGATTCGTCAAAACATGAAGTACAGTACAACAAGCAACTGAAAGGAAAGAAAGAGAATTTGTTCTCTTATCTATGCGTGATTCGAATTTAGTCTAATTTTGAAGCGTGACTGTGCAGTCTCTGTTGTCCGTGTTTTCTCAACATCATTAAGGAAACTAGACATTTGTAGCGTTGAAATGCCGGCAGCTAATGATTATATTCAACTTTAGTGAGGTCTCTTTTTAATTTGATGTGGAATCGATACGATTCATACTTGACGTGTCGTGCTATTGCTGCAGGTAATAATTTTACAAAACATTTCTTTAAAATAGTATACAAGCTCTTAAGATTTCATATTTGGTATAAATGAATTAGTGAGTAACTTATGTTAATACAGAATTTTAGATAATGAGTTCCTATGATATTGCACTTTAAGTAAAACATTTAAAACTTCAAAGTCCGTCAATAGAGTGAGAGGAATTACGTTCCACCTCATATGAGATGTAAAATATTCAATTCTTTCAATGATTTATAAAGACCTAACTAATTTAAACAATCAAAAAAGTGTGACGCCGTTTATCATAGGTGCATATATGAAACCTCAAAGGCAATTACAATGTTAATAGCTGAAGAATGATTTTGTATAATTTGCAACGATTGGAATAAATTTTATTTCTCTGTTTGGAATTATAATCAAAATAAATATTAATTTAAAAACTATAAATAATATTCTTGAAGCATTTACATCGTTACAATATAATTTGCCTATTTTACAGTCCAAATATTTAATAGAATTTAAGTTATGTTACCTGTCCAAATTTGGCGAAACACTTCAACACATATTTCTTTTGCTGTAGAATCCACGCAAGACCAATTTCATCAGCTAGTTTAAAATATTTATAGACAGATATTGGATATAAAAACACTAAAAATTTGTCTTTCATATTTATTAAACGCTCCTGGCAAACTGATGCACATCTTCCACCATAAAGTCTTTCTTCCAGATTTAAGACCGTAAAATTTCAGGAAGAAAAGTCAACCTCTCATACTTTCAATAAACATTGAAACCCATTTTCTTTCCAAAGTACAGCTGTTAAATAACTATCGAAACCTATAAACAATCTCTAAACTGGCCGTCGTCAACGTATTTTATGATTCACTCTCCTAAATAAAAGCGTGTTTGGCAGGAAGATCAAAGCCCATTTAAAATTGTTTGCAAGGCGTGCTGAAGCATTATTCTGGGTGATAAACCGACATCACAAGACTCGTGTGATCCTGTTTTGATCCACTGAACAGGTTGTTCCTCTGTCCTTATCAGTGTTTAAGAGAAGGTAGGAGAACTATAAGAACAGGTAAAGGAACTGTCGTTTGAAATTTAAAGAGCTGTTGAAAGGGATGCAGGATTTTAACATCGCTTAGGGGAAGGAATGAGTTAAGCGAGAACGCCGAAACCCTAAAACCAAAGCATAAAAAATAATTGAACTATATCAATTCGAAGGTAGGAGTAGTATGCATTTTATAAAACAGTCAAACTTCTGTTAACCGTCAGTAGTTTAACATTCGGTTTCTGTTATCCGTCATCGTCTGAAAACACCAACAAACAAACGGACATCTTTAAAATTGTTCAGGGTTTAGTTTTATACCTTATTGTACACCTTTTACACCTTGCTGTACACCTTTTACACCTTGCTGTACATCTTTTAAACCTTGATTTACGCCTTTTAAACCTTGCTGTACACCTTTTACACCTTATTGTACATCTTTTAAACCTTGCTTCACACCTTTTACACCTTGCTGTACACCTTTTACACCTTACTGTACATCTTTTAAACCTTTCTGTACACCTTTTACACCTTTCTGTTCTCCTTTTACACCTTACTGATGGAAGTACTGCTGTAGGATGGCTAAAGATGGATGACTGAACTGTATGATGGCGGAAGCGATTAAATTTCGGTGGCGGAGGATTTGACATTGATCTGGCGCACCAAATCCATCACTAACCAGTCGCTTCTGTATTATTACAATGAATTTCTGTA
>BGPR01046328.1:0-12069 GCA_013235015.1 Araneus ventricosus | reverse complement strand
CGAGTGATTCCAAAGAATCATTTAAACCTCCAGAAAATGCCATCGTTGTCATAACTTCCAAAATGGACTTCACACAGTTTAAAACTGAATCTTGTCTTTATTTCCAACTGAATGGAAATCACGATTATGCCATTTCGGTATCCAGTACTTCTGAAGAAGCGTTACTCAAAGCGTTGTTTGGACAAGCCAAGATCATTTATTCAAATTGCATACATAAAACGTTGTTCGTCTTGGCTCGTGGTAATACATTCCGTTCGTTTTATCACAGGTGCCTGAGGAAGGATGCTTATCGGGCAATGGTGACTTCAACCGATTTGGCTTTGGATCCAAACACTCGCATGACGATACAAGATGCTGCTCAATTTCGTTTCTTTCATCGGAATAATCACGATTTGACAAGTTTTACTGCGTGGTATCAGCTGGTTCAACACATTATCAGGGATAAAATGACCGAAGCTTTCAAGCAACCACCCACCACAAAGTTTGGTATGACAGTGCATAAACTTATCCAACGATCCTCGCAGCACATTTCTCCCGATAATCATCCGTCCAAAGAATTTTACAGCTGCGAAATTTTATTCACAGATTCGGTACCTCTAGGGGTCGCGTATCGTGTGGAAAACGGAATGCTCGGTTTCGTGTCCCCGATGGTGGTTTCCGAACAAGATCGAGCATATAAAGATTCAGATTATGTCATTTGTAATGGGTGGATTCCATTATATAGGAATAAGAAAACGTGGAATGAATTTCGTCTGGAATGGTACGTGACACATTTGGGATTTTCTTTACGTTTCTTTTCGAGCATTTTAGCATGGATCTCGTTACAAATTGGTGAAAAATATCAACAAATGTATATTGATTTAATTCAAGCGTATTTCATCATATATGGGAAACACCATTGATAACAATCAAGATGGCCTTTAACACTTTGTTGACCGGCAATTTCATACAAAAATTTATTTTGTTGACCGGCCATTTAGCACAAAAATGTATGCATGGCACCCGCTATTTGATATAGAAAATATCTCATGTCACCGGGGCAAAAAATGTAATTGAATAAAATTCGAAGTGATTTTCAAAACATTTTATTTGCACAAAACAATAACCCATCAATACCAACAATCCAAGAAACTTTTTCATATCGTTCGTTGTTACTTCCTTCCACTGTAAAGTTTTGGCTGAATTTTTATGCAAATCTTTCATTTGGGTGTGATATAGATTTGTTTGAGAAACAACTAAATTAAAAAATTATTCATCAAAAAACGAATCGATTACATCAACGATGCTTGGTGGATCACATTCGAAGTTCGGTACTCTCGAATTTCTCGAATAATCTTCCAAAGAAGGAACAATATCAATATCATTCCACTCTTCATCACTATCTGCTTCACTATCGGAAAGAATTCTTCTTTGTCGTTTTGATGGTCTAATGTCTGAATCATCACTATCAGAATCACTGAACTCGAAATCACTCGGACAATCCGACAAAACATCCGCATATAACTCGCTAAAAAGTTCTTCCGACATGGTTCAAATTTTTTAAATTTTTACAATGCAATGGAAACAGAAATCAGAAAAGTAATTTTGATTTTGAAAAGCCAACATGACAAAATTTTGCATTGCAAGTTTTTGAAAAAATATTTGCATTTCATGAACTTAGAAAAAAATATCAAAGTGCAAAGACGAGTTATCTCGTCACCGGTCAACAACGTTCGGGCATGAAAAGACGAGTTATCTCGTCACCGGTCAACAACGTTCGGGCATGAAAAGACGAGTTATCTCGTCACCGGTCAACAAAGTGTTAAAGCACTCGTACAAGCCATAAATGAATCGGCACGAGAACGAGACAATGTTCTAACTATGAATTTTATTCATTCGTTAAAGCGCGACATTCGAAACGATGTAGTGGATGCTTTCGTTCGTGCTGGTCCTCTGTTTGATAAGCACATGGAATTGTATGACACCAGCAAAAGCTTTCTAGACTTTTTATTCAAATTGTGCCAGATTCAACCACAACATCGAACCAACTATAATGACGTTCGAATAAATGGATGTTGAGAAGAGCCAAATCAAACCGAATGTGACCCAACTATTGAACGAAGTAAATGGAAGAGTCAACTGGAAACGTGTCGAAAAGATTTTGATAGGTTTAAAGAGTTGCTGAAAGAGGTGCAAAAGGAACGAGACGAGTTAAAACAAGCACAATGCGAGGATAATCAGGCCCTGAGAAATGATTTAAAAGAATCTATAACCGAAATTGATGCTTTAAGACGAAAGCTCACTTTGGAGACAACTCGAAAAGAATTTATTCTTTCACAAAAAGAGACTTATACAAAGTTGTATGAAGATATCAAATTGACGTTGTCAGAGATTCAAGGGCAACGAGATGATCTCGAAAGAAAAAATAAGGATTTGGAATTTCAACTAGGCAATTTTGAACATGATCTGACTTTGGAGAAAAGTCGAATAGACTTGATTCATTCTAAAACAACGGATTTTGAAAAGTTGCATAAAGAGATGAAAAAGAAGTTGTTAGAGTGTCAAAGGGAACGAGATGTTCTCAAAACAGAAAATGAAGGTTTGAAATTGGAATTTGAACAGAAAGAGAGTGAAATGCAACGAAAGGAAAATGATTTAAAAAATCAACAAGAATCGTTGAAAACTGTACAAGAAACACTCAATGAGAGATGTGAGAAAATTCAAATGCTGGAAGAAAATAAAGCGCAATTCAATGAAACATCACATTGTTTATCAAATTTAAAAAAGGACTTTGAAAGTATTAAAAAGGAAAACCAAAAACTCGAGCGTAAGAATCAGCAGATACCGACGGTATTACATGATGCTGCCAAATCTAAATTGAAGGAATGCGTCATGAATGTGATGGCAAATTTCGTCCATTACCTAAAAAACGAATTTAACTTACCAGACGAGTTGATGATTCCTAAACTTTACGAAGAATTCAAAACAAATGTAACATTTGAGTGGAATCCAACGAAATATATTGATGTTCTCGATGACGATGCTTTTCAGCAAATGGATATGGAAACTTATATTAAACGTCTTATGGCTGATTTTGTAAACTTTTTAAATGAAAAATTCAGCGACTCTTATTCCGATTCTTACAAGTCATGGTTGACAAAACATTTTGAAATTATACACAAAACTCCACTATCGATAACGTACGAAAATATCGCTCAACAGACAAACAGTGCAGAATTAAAAATTAAAAGTTTAAAAAATAAATTGGAAATTGAAAATGAAAAACATTCTGAAGAGAATAAGCGGCTAACGAAGGCATTACATGATGCTGCCAAATCCAAATTGAAGGAATACGTCATGAGTGTAATGGCAAATTTCGTCCATTACCTAAAGAATAAATTTAACTTAACAGACGAGTTGATCATTCCTAAACTTTACGACGAATACAAGTCGAAAAACAAGGTAAATTTGGAATGGGAGGAACAACATTACCTTGATGTTCTGAATGACGATATTTTTGCGAAAACGGATATGGCTTACTATATTAAAAATGTCATTACTGGCTTTGTAAGCTTTTTAGAAGATAAATTCCAAGGCTCTTATTCTGATGCTTATAGTTTATGGCTGATAAATAATTTAAAGCTTATAAACAAAACTCCACTTTCGATAACATCCGAAAATGCAGAATTAAAATTTGAAAAATTAAAAAATGAACATGAAAGATTTCCCGACGAGAACAAACAGATGGTACAGGGATTAATTGTTGCTGCCCAATTTAAATTGGAATATTACGTCATGAGTGCCATGTCAAATTTCGTCGACTTCCTCAAGAAAAAATTTAACTTTTTTAATGATTACGAGATTCCTAACTTATACGATAAATTCAAATCGAAGAAGGAGGCAAATTTAGAATGGAACATGGAAACAACTATGAATGTTCTCACTGAAAATAAATTATCGATGGAAAGCTATATTAAGGTATCCGACTGGTTTAAAACCGTCGTTTTTGATGAAATTATCAAAAATGCTTTTATGACTTAATTTTGTAGCCTGTTTAATATGCTTTCTAAAGCTGTCTCACTTTTTACTCTACTTGAATTACAAATGGAGTTACAGCTGTTTCATTACCGAACTGTAAGCATTATTTTGAGTTGCATGAAAGCTTTAAATGCGTTTTCTGAGAAATGATATTTTTGTGGAAAACTGTCGACCGTAACAATGATTTCTCAAAACGTTATTCAAGTATTGATATGAAATTTTCTGAGATTGTTTTCTGTAATATGTTTGATGTTTTCCTCTAAAAACTAAGGTCGATTTTAAAATCAAGTAATATTTTTAAGTGTTTAAATAAAAACTAAAAGCATATTTTATGAAAAATTACCAGTTTAGTAACTATGTTCAGCTATCTCTCAAAACTATTTTGAAGTACAAGAAAGATTTTAGAGCATAACACAGATAGCTGTCATAAAAATGTACTCCTACAAGGATTTATGTATATTTAGAATATGATTTTGTCTATGGCTGTTAGCGTAAGGCAAATATTTTAGTCATTTTTCTTCAAATTTCTCAGTTTTTTTAAAAAAAATATTATTTTGAAAGCTTAATTTTACAATATTTTCATAGTTTTAAAACATATGTAGTTGCAAAATAACATTAAAAAATATATATAATTTATTTAAAAAAAAATGTCTCCGAACACAGTCGGATACCTTCAATAATATATGAAGGATTTTGTAAATTTTCTGGATAAGAAATTCGACGGGTCTTTCTCCGTTCCTTACGAAACTTGGACCCAACTATCCATTGAATATGTAAATCCTCAATTCCTTACATACGACAATCTTGCTCAACAGACAGAAAGTATTCCACTACAAGGGGCAAGTACTCCATCGATAGGATATCTTCCACTGCAGATTCAAAATAATCAACCTGGAGGATTATTTACACATTCTAATTTTGATGCACAACAACAAAACAATCCCGAGACCATGGACAATCGGCTGGTATTCCAAGGCTGGAAACGTTTACAAGACTTTGCGATATCCCAATATCCACAATGTGCAAAGGAAAACGATTGGGAAAAAGTATTTATTGAAATCATAAATTCACAGATTGAAAGTCATGAACGTCAAAAAATAAACATTAAGCGACAAATTGATATATTGGAGACAAGCTTGGGAGTAAACAATTTGACTATGGATAATTTTGATAAACTCATTAATAAAGAATTTAAAAAGATTCACAACTTTACGCAGGAAGAATGGAATCAACTTTGTCGTATTTTGAATTCAGAAACACCTTCAGACATCGTGTCTATCGTTAAATTGCTGAAAACACCCCAGCTTCCAGAAGAAGAGTTAAATCTACAGCTTTCAGAAAAAGAGTCAAATCTACAGCAATCTTATATAGTTGAAGAGATGCAGGATTTTGCTGATACACTAAATTCCCCTCAAATTGAAATTAAAGTGCCTGAACTTGAGACTGTGGACAAGAAAAGATCAAAGAGTTTAAATAAATTATGCAGTATATTGGACCTTCCCTATGACTCAAAGTGGATGAATGTGTTTACAGAAGTAAATGCCTGTAAAAACCAAGAAAAGAAGTCGAAAGAAATAGAAGGTCAAATTTTGAATTTACAGAGTCAGTTACAACAAAAAGATGAGGAAATAAATGTGTTGAAAGGTGGAAGTTGTCAAAAGATACAAGGTTATGTAAACCAAATTTATAATTTAGAAGGTCAGTTGCAGCTAAAAGATGGGGAAATGTCTGGGAAATCGCAAGGTTTTATGGGCCAAATTTCTAATTTAGAAAGTATGTTGAAGCTAAGAGATTGGAACATTTCTAATTTAGAACTTCATTTGAAGCTAAAAGATGGTCAAATTTCTGATTTAGAAGGTCAGTTGAAGCTAAAAGATGGCCAAATTTCTGATTTAGCAGGTCAGTTGAAGCTAAAAGATGGTCAAATGTCTAATTTAGAAGGTCAGTTGCAACAAAAAAATAGGGATATTGAAAACTATTTACTGTTGGCAGTTGGAAACAATAAAAAAATACATTTTTTTTAATACATAAATTTCAAATTTAAAAGTAGCAAAGAAACTTGAAAAGAAACAAGATAAAAAGTTAATGGTTAAGCGACTTGCAAAAAGAACTTCAAAAAGTTCAAACACTTTTGAAAATAAATCCAAAAATTTGACCGAGAAAGTGGAAAGTCATCTTGAAAATGCGACCGAGAAAATGGAAAGTCATTTTGAAAATCCGACCGAGAAAGTGGAAAGTCATCTTGAAAATACGACCGAGAAAGTGGAAAGTCATTTTGAAAATCCGACGGAGGAAATGGAAAGTAATCTCAAAAATTGGACCAGGAAAGTGAAATCTAAAACCGAAAATAAACGGAGGAAATATGGAGATAACTCCATTGACACAAGTACGGAATGTGAAGACAACTCCATTGCCAAATTTACGAAATATCCTAGGATTGGAGAAATGTATGAAGACTTTAAGAAATGTGAAGCGCAATTGAAGGATTGTATAAATACAAATCAAACATTAATGACAAATCAAACATTAATGACTGTAAATATGTTGAAAAATTTATTTATGAAATTTTACCAAAAATATTTTAAATTGTTATGGGATCAACGTCAAGTAATAACTGATGAAGTTGTAATGAGGGAAATTAATGAAAAAATAAACATTTTAAATAGGATAACTCCAGATATCCGAAATAATGCATTTTTGGACGTATTATTAGTTTATGTGTCTCAAGATTTAAAAATGAAAACTGATGAAATATATTTAGAGTTGTATGTAGAAAATACAAACGAAAATTTGAATAGGTTCCTAGAAACCTGTATGGAAAAAACTATACAAGAAATGAATAAATTGAAAGTAAAGGAGTGTGAAGATCTCATGGGAGAATTAACAGACGATGACGAAAACACTTCTGATCAAAGCCTTTGAAAAATAAAAAAACTTTTCTTTTCAAAGGGTATAAAATGCCATGAGCTTGGCCACAGCTTCATTTTACATCTACCACCCCACCACCAAACATCTCTGGCTTCAACGTTCGCCGACAACATTGTATATATATAAAAGAAATTTCGTTGTTGTTACAAATGTTCTCTTGAAAACGACAATTTTTTAAAGTTTGAAAAGGCCTCTAACCAAGTCAACAAGCTTTACCACGACAACGCTCTCGACAAATCACCAATTTTCTTCAATAATCAACGAAATACTATCACTAGTTGTGTGCTTCGAAACCATTTGAAAAAAAAATTGATTTAATTCATCGTTACTTGTGAAAGAGTTGTAAACATTCAATTTAAGTGGAAACAGGTTCAAAATTCTGTACTCTTTCCATATTAAGGATGCCCATGTGTATCCTTGAAATATTGATAAATAGGTTATTTTTTTCAAGCTTTTCATTAAGCATCTTGATTTTGACTTTACCCCACTCATCAATCAAACTTTTACTTATTTCAACTACCTTACCGGCTCTTGCATTGCTGACTTGAGCTCTCAGCGTGGGATACTCGCCAATATCATCGTCTTTTAAATTTTTGAGTTCTTCAGTCCTATAAGCCTCTACCATACCCTTTATTAATTTTATTAAACTGCCACCACCAACTTCTTCTGACGAGAATTTTACCGCAATATTCCTTTCTGGATTTTCGTGTACCTTGAGTATAGCTTCATTGAGCTGTGGGTCGGTAGTGGGAAATATTCCCATTGCAACGTGTGTTTTATAGTCGGGATTTGCTGTATATCCAATGATGAGATCCCAACCGTTACTCGACAACCTGCAACCAATATCACTTTTCGCGATGTTACCAGTAAAATTGCGTTTCTGAAGTTCTTTGCCAAATGAGTCATCCATTCATATCCAATCTGATTTACTTTCTTTTTAAAGTTTTGTAGAACATTACAAACTGCCATGCAATTGACTTCAACAACTAAATGGGATGGGTATTCCCTCCAAAAATACACCAATTTTTAGTAACACTGTATCTCGACAATGTCTCGAGGTCCTTGTTTATTTTAGCCACATCCACTTTAATAGCCTTATCTATATAATTATGAAGACACTCGAGCAAGTTATTTGGAAGAGATAAAGGATTATAATGAGGATGAAACATTATAAAAACCTGAAATATAGTCATGCGAAGACAATTATCTCGCGTTCTCATTAGAAGAATATTCTCACAACTTTTTCTTAGATTTTTCAATACATTGTCCATTTTGTACAGTGCAATCACACCAAAACCTGGTTTTGTGAGCCGTATATCCATATTGTCGAATGATTTGGATTGTGACCCCCACATAAGTAAGCTCATACTATCTAAAATATATATCCTGCTGTGCACTCATGGTTGCTCTTACTTGATTTTTTCATTCCGCAAACGATGTTTTAAATTCTTCAAAAAAAAAATTTTGATGGGTATAAAAGGCCATGAGCTTGGATCACAGCTTCATTTCGCATCGACCACCACACCTGCAAACGTCTCCAACATCATCCGCATCTTGTTGCAAAACATCCAAAGAATCACCCAACGTTTAGTTTAACCAACGATTATGGCATCCATCCACCTTTTTTCGACATCTGATTCACCGTGAAACGTCGCCATTCCTCGGGTTGCATATCGTGGTATAATGTGCGCCACGTTATGTCGATATAGGCTCGATACAAACGATGATTCCAACACACAAAGAGTAAATAAAACCACAAAATTAAAACTACCATTCTCGTGCTTGACCCATCTATAATAAAGAACATGTCTCAGGCTACGAAAAAAACTCAATTGCACGTCCAACGCAAGAGGAAAAGCGAGGCTGTGAAAAGCAGTCCTTTAATAGAAATGGAGGATACAGATGCCGAGGAAAGAGAAGCACTTTCTAAATTACCAACGTTCGATGTATTATTGTCAAATAGGCCACGATTGAACGATCAACGCTCTGAATTTTATCCAGTCCCACAGTATGCTCAATTGAATGATGGAACGGAAATATATGCTAGAAATGCACTCGAGTCTGAATTTCCTATCAATGAGAACGGTGTAACATTTTATGCCAAAGTGAAAATGCTGATTGACGGTAACGAGCACTCGGTCGAAGTTTCTCCAACGACAAAGGAAAATCTTCCGATTTATATTCACAATGATACAGGTATCCTCTATCCAATGGATTTGACGTTGAAGCGGCCTGTATTTAAAAAGAATGGCAACGGTGGCGAAGAGTATTTAACTGACTCTTTTGTTACAATCCCTCACTACCCCATCGACGCAGATGGAAAAGCACATTATGCTCGAGATGCTAATGGAGACGAATATCCTATTAAACGCGACAATAAATGTATTTATGCCAAGGGTAAAGACAACAAAGAAATATATCCTAGGAAAGCAAATTTGGATGAGTTTGCTCTTGAAGACGAGAATAATGTTCCGTACTATGCCAAAAATGAAGACGAACACGAGTATTACCCAACGAAAATAGATGGACAATAAATAAGGATTGACGATAGAGTAAGAAAGAAGAAGTATGGCAAAGCGGATATCGTATTATATTAAAGATTCATCAGAGTCGGAAATGTATTGCCGAAAGCAGAACGGCGATGAATACTACTTGCCAACGGATGACCCAGAGAGAGTCTACGCTTTAAACACCAAAATACAAAAACTTTACGCGCAAGAATCTAGCGGAAAAGAGCTTTATGCAGAGATTAACGACGAACCTATCATCATTGGAAATAAAGAAGAAAGCCCCCAATACGCGAAAAATGAATCGGGAAGCGATTATTATCCAACAAAAAACGGTAAAAATATTACTGCCTTTGATGCAAACGATAAAGTGATTTACGCTTGCGATGAAAAGAGTCAACCATTCTACCCTCGGGACGAACATGAAAACGAATATGCCGTCAATAACACTCTAATTGCCAATAATGAAGGGACCAAATTTATCCATCCACGCGACGTGAATGGCAAGTCACAGCGCAACACTGACGGAGATGAAATATATCCCAAAGACACGAATAGTCACCAATATTACCCAGGAGATATTGCTTTTTCAAAAGACAATCTACCCTTGTACGCTTACACAAAGGATGGAAAAATAATATTTGAGACAAATTCTATAGGAGACGAAACGTATTTCGCAAACCCCGATGATTTGACGGACGTGATGACAACGAGTACAGGAGAGCATTTGCAACGGTACGCTCAAACGGTGGAAGGGGAAGAAATTTATCCAAAATTAACTGTGAATGTCAGTCCCTTCTGTCAAATGGAAATTATATTAAACGACACTCATGCCACTGATTCAAACGATAAACCAAAATATCCACTAGATATAAATGGAAACGAATACACTATGAATCCTATAGGAACTGATCCGGATAAAGTATTTCCACTCGGTTATCCCATCACCAACGACGAAAAGATAATTGTTCCTAATGTGAACAATGAACCGCTTTTGGGTATTGTTCCAGGAGTATCTCTAAGTGATATCGAAGGTTTAATTCGACCCAATTGGCCATATAATGCGAATGATTATGTGACTAGCATAAAATCGACTCGCCCGTCTCGAAGCCCGAGGCAATATCCGTATGAAATGAAAATGATACGATCGACAAACCCAGATCCTCAACCGTCTGTGCCAAATCCTCAACCGTCAGTCCCAGATCCTCAACCGTCAAACCCAAATCCTCAACCGGCAAACCGAAATAGTAAAAAATCTGGTCTTGGTGGACTTTGGAAATGGATTTTAGGTCTATTGGTTGGACTGGTGATGATTGCCATTGTATTTATGAAATCTGTAATGGAAAGAAATTTGACGATTCTGAGAGCTAAAGGTTGAAAAAAATTTTTTTTTTTCGTTGGGTTATAAAAGGACGCCACAGATGCTCACAAGCTCATATCATCATCAACACGACACCTGCAAGCATCTCTGGCTCCTCCAAACTTTTTTCACAACGATTCGACATCTCATCGCGTGGTTAAAATTCAAAAATACCACCCTCGAACTTTCTGAATCGTCTTTGAGAAAATATCTTCGCTCCATTTTCCAATCGATTTCAAATGATCCATATTTTGTAACGTTATATACATCATATACGCAGTCAATCCGACCGTCAACAAAATGAATAGGATAAAAACCCAAAGACCGGTAATTACAGCCACTGCCAATAAAATGACGTTAATATAGAGTGATGCGTAAAACAAGATCCATCTCGTAAAAAGGGAAATTGATAAGCTTTTGAGTAAAATCTTTACGTTTCAACAAAAAAGCGTTTCCAAAAGATTTTCTGGACGATTCTATCATTTCATTTTCTCGATACGCGGTGTTGGGAGGGTGTGTTACTCGATAACGATAAATAATTTTCACTGAACCGTTGGTTGTCAGCGTAATTTTTTGGTCCTCCTTGACTTCTATACCTTTTACAACAGGAATAGTTTGTTCAGGTTCTTGATTAATCCGTACGGATGTCAGATCTTGATTCGAATCGGAATGGGCAGAACGAATCTCAGAAATTTCGTTGGGTTCAAATTCAATTGTTCCACTAGCACCGACGATGGCCTCAGAAGGTGGTACGCACGCATCAACCGATCCGACTTGAACGATTCCTTTCCTCTGATCTGATGGGCAAAAGACAAACGGTTGGGCATCCTCGCAAGTCTTGTATAACGTTGCGTCTAGTATGAAATGTCCCAATTCCACCGTATGTCCTTTGGTACAAACGTCCATGTACGGAACGGCTTCGGGAACCAACCGCTGCGACCAAAACAAGTATTGATGCGCAGTGTCCTGTTTCACAATTTGTCGGTTCACAGAGTCAAATGTGCATTCGCTTCTTTCATGTTTGAGCTTTATGGAAAATTTTTTCATTTGAGACAAGAACGGGAATCGCGTACAATCGAGATGGCTGCAAATATTATACACAGAGTTGAATTCATTTTCTGGAGCTGAACATGACACTTGTTGAGCTGGATCACCGTACTGGAAAGGAAGGATCCAACCATCGACAGAGAACGGTTTCACCGAAATAACATGGGATACCCGTTAAATGTAGCAATACGTAACTGAACGAAGTAATGA
>BGPR01046327.1:0-12070 GCA_013235015.1 Araneus ventricosus | reverse complement strand
TTTTAGCGGTTCGTATAGATTTTACTTACCCTGATGAGCATCTACACGCTTTTGCCGATTAACTACAGTCTTTCCATTTAATTTCAACATTGATTGATTTTCATGACATTGATTTATTTTCTACAAATCTTCTTGAATTGCAGCATTATTGAGTATTCGTTGCGTTTGTGTTATATATTTTTAATATTATTTTATACTATTTTATATTATCTTCCCCTTTTTTTATATATATTCCCCTTTTGTTTATTTTCTCTCTATAAGAACTCTCGACATTTTCTTCCCGCAGATTTTTTCTTGACATTTTGTTTTATGAATGTTTATGTTGATTATGTAATACAGTAATGATAAATCGAGAAAAATGGTGGTGATTATGTCCTTTGCGCTTCTTAACAGTGATGCCTGTACCAATAATATTGACAGCATGTTTTTTTGTCTTTTGAAAATATACGAGTATAATGCGTTAAATCTATTCGCATGCCCGTAAATCTTTTAATACGTGCCTCATAATACATGAATATTTAAATGTTTATTTGGAAACATGATTTAAATACGGTATGCTATATATAGCTATAGAACATCTAAAAAGATAAAAAATAAGGATGGATATCCAACAAGATAAAATTCAATATATTTATATATAGTATATATATCTAAATAATCTAAACATAGCTAGATTTCTAATAAAAATTTTGATGCTGTTGTATAACTGAATTGTTTTATGGTTAGTTTTTTGGAAATTAATTAATTATTTTAATTCTAGAAATTCTAAACTCAATATGATTAATGACATTTTATTTTTATTTTAAGTCTTTTTAATTAAATAGGTGGATAAACGTTTTAGCTACTAGACAATTGAAACAAAAATTTACAAGTATGGTTTTTCTGATTTCCTTTCACAGAATAAATAAAGTAAAGTAAAGAAACATAAAAAAGTTATAACTTTAAATTACAGAATAAACTATCTGAAAACAAGTTTCGAAAATAAATCAGCTACTCAAATTTATAACAACATTAAGAAAATAGCAATAGAGAGAGAAGAAGAGAAAATACAAAAAACAAAAAAAAGAATTTTTAACCATTCCAAAATAAAGCACTTATAGACTCTTCGAAATAATCATAAAGTCTTCACTGCTCATGAACAGTTCAATCTATTAAATTTATACCAAAGATTCTTCAAAGCAAAAATAGTAATCTCAGCCAATAATCTACTTACGTTGGTTTGGTTGTATTGACGTCCCGTTTCGAAGCAACACAAGGGCTATTTAGGGACGGACTTCGTACTTTTGAAGCGTGGTCAGATGAAATGGACGACACCTGAGCTGGCACTCCCCTCTCCAAACTTTCGCATCACACCAGCGGGAGGACGTCTGGCCCCCTACGTATGATTTAATCTGAAACGGGCCCATATTAGGGTGGACCGAAAAAATTCAATTTTTTTTCACGTTGCTCTACCGCGGAAAAGTTGCTAATCGGTGCGAAATGAAACGTGGAAAAAAATTAAGGAAATTCATTGATATTTTCCGTTCCCGCAAGAGCCTTGAAAATCGTAAAAAGTGACAAAAATCGACTATTTTTCAAAACTTTTTAAAATTTTAAAATCTCCCTCAATCTCTTTATTATAGCACTAGCTGTTAAGTTCTCATCTTTTTTAAGAATACTAAAATTTATTTTATCAAAATCGGTCGTCAACTACCGGTGGGACATTCTGTCCAAAGTTGAAAAAAATTTGTGAAATTGCTTCAATATGCAATTTTTAGGTCCTAATCCTCAACATAATCTTCATACATCATCTTGTCGACGAATTGCAACAGATCGATGCATATACACAGTAAAATGCTATTTAGGTCTAAAAATATATCATTTTCATTTATCTATTGCAACGCATTGCAAAACTAAGCTTCAAAATTGCAATATCATTTATTACTTAAGAACGAATGGCAAGATTGCAGAAAGCAAAAAAATTAACAGACCTTAAAGAAGATACTTCAGCAATTAAAATATCTTTATACCTCTTCAATTTCTTGCATGGTGTTTTCCTCTTTCTTTTCAACAGATGACACTTGTAAGTCTGATTTATGGGAAAACTCGGACATTTCGAGCAATAATGTCATTTCTGAGTTTCCACAAACTTTTAGCGATGCTTCTGATGAGCGCTGCCCTTTGGAGTTTAAGGCTCTGGACACAAATATGATGTGGAGTAGGGTAGGCCGAAAAAACTCAAAAATTTTAGAAGAAATAATAGTAAATTGTAATTGCCTCTATTAAAAGTAATTACGACAGAAAATATCAACATGGCAAATTACGCGTAGCATAACATAATCATTTGAAATATTCCGATTATAAAGGTGCACAAATTCATTTTTATCTTTTAACAAGAGGAGTTTATGTTTGCTTAGAGTAAGTTTATTAAAATGAATTTTTCTAACTAGTAGGTTGATTCATGTATTTATATCCTGATTCTTCTTTAAGAAATCCTATTCACTAAACTACAGAAAACATCATTTACGAGGGATCCACATGAAGATTATGTTGAGGATTAGGACCTACAAATTGCAAATTGAAGCAATTTCACAAATTTTTGTCAACTTCGGATAGAATGTCCCACCGGTAGTTAAAGACCGATTTTGATAAAATAAATTTTAATATTCTTAAAAAAAAGATGAGAATTTAACAGCTAGTGCTATAATAAAGAGATTGAGGGAAGAGAGAGATTGAATAGTCGATTTTTGTCACTTTTTACGATTTTCAAGGCTCTTGCGGGAAGGGAAGATATTAATGAATTTCCTTAAATTTTTTCCTCATTTTATTTCACACCGATTAGCAACTTTATAGCGACATGAAAAAAAAGTTGATCTCTTTTCGGCCCACCCTAGCCCACATACACTGCGGATCTTCAATAGAATTCGGGTTTCGAACCTGAAACCCTCCAGCCCCGAATCCGAGACCTTCCTACTAGGCCACCACAGTGTCCTTGTTGAGGTTACAATACTGATGCAATATTTAATGTACTGGAAAGTAGGTACGCGAACGAGATCGCCGGATATTTATAAAATTTTACATTGATTTCGGTGAGATCATATTTATAGAAACAAAGGGAGAAAAAAAATACAGTATACTCTCCATTATCCGTGCGCGGATTATCCAGTTTGCGGATTATCCGTGCTCATTCCGGACTCGCAAAAAATTTCAAGAGAAACATTTTCACGCTTATCACGCATGTAAAATCGATGTTGATGTTCGATCGAGAGATTCATTCCGTTAAACTAGTGAGCCGAAACGGCGGAGGCTAAAAAATAGATTTTTTTTCCTTCCTCCATGTGCAATCTTTACCGATTCAACCCCTAATTTTCCGAGAAATGAATCATCCACTTCCTGCTGCTCATTCTCGTACGAACACGCTTCTCTCTGACATGTCATTCTTTAACTTCTTCGTCTTCTTTCACTTTCGCACGTGTTCCTTTAGTTTTTGCGTCTTGTTTATCGTCAGTTAGTAGCGTGACATTTTTTGTTGGTGAAAATGAGTGGTGTGAAACGAAAATTAAACGTTTTAAATGCTAAACAAAAAATCGAAATCCTTCAAAAACTTGATAATGGAGAATCAGCTAGTACTGAGGCAGAAGATATACTAAATGAGGGAAATACAGCTTCTCATTCTGATGCTCTACAATCTGTGGAAATTTTGTTAGATTATATGGGGCAAAAAGGATTTGGTTACGGTGACATTACTGCGGTTCGTAAAATATGTGTCGATATACAAGAGATGAACAAACAGCAGGAACAAAAACGCATTACAGATTTTTTAAAGCAGTAAATGTTAAAAGGAAAATTCCTAGTTTGATGTTATACAGCATGCAAATGTAAGTAATTTTCATATTTTTGTACTGATGGTAATTTTTTCTTTAATAAAAAGGATTTTCGGATTATCCTTGTTTTCCTATTATCCATGCAACCCCTCCCGGTGATTAACCCGGATAATCGGGAGTGCACCGTATCTTTTCCTAATGTTAATATAGCTTTTATAAAATAACTTAGTTTTTCTTATTGATTCGATAGTTTAGTTAATGATATAGGTCTATCAAGTTTCTTGTTGAGTTTAGTTTCCGATTTAAGATGATGATGTGAAGGGATGAATGGATGAAGTGATATATAGTTATTTTTTTGCTCTTCTCCAACGTCCTCGCCTCCTTTTCACTTTTCTTCTTTCTCCGAACAATACTTTTGAACATAATTTATTTGGAACTTTGAAAATATGTAGCCTTTTTTCTGAACGTGAAATAATGAAACTACATGGAATAATGACAACAAAATTTAACGTATTTATATTGGCGTACCATAATCTTATTTTGAAGATTTATCGAGAAATCATTGCATTTACTAAGGTAAAGTTTCTTAAAAATAAAGAAGAAAGAAGTTATTTAGTTATTTTTCAGGGCCCTTGCTGTCCAAAGTTTTTAAAATGTGGGAATTAAGAATTCTCGTTTACTTGAAATAAAAAATAGGAAGGAATTCAGGAAATTTGTTAGCAAAGTGCTTTCTATGGATTTCAGAAACAGATTAAGTTCGGAATCGCCGCCTCATCTGATAAGAAACTGAATATCAGTGTGGATATGACGTCATGAAATTATGCAGTAGCCAGATGGGAAACTTGTGAATCTAAAAGATTTTAACATCAAGGGAAACTAAAGAGGATGAAGAAATAAAGATGGCGTTCGCACATTTTTTAGACGATTTTGTTTCGCAGTAAGAAAAATTCGTTTCCTTGGAAAAATTTATTTTAACAACAATTACATTTTTTAATCAATAAGTTATCATTTTCAACCTAAAACTTTCATTTACATGCAAAATGGCGCTTTTAAAGAAGCGATGGATGGAAGGCTACTTTTTTGCTCTTTCCGAAGAGAGTTAATCTTATTCAGTTATTTAAAGACGCTGTAAAAGCCATGGTTTTTGTTCAAATCTAAAGCCACAATAGGTAATATTATCAATAAAGAAAGGAAAAAATCGTCCAATTTTGGTGTCAAGAGGAAAAAGTGTTCCAAATACGTATTCAAGGAAAAAACGCGGTTCTTCGAATATTGCAAAGGTGAAATATTTAATATTAAAAGAAAATCCTCCAAGTCAAAGGCTTGTTGCAAAATGATTAAAACGCTCAATATCAACTGTAAAAAAATTATTAACACTGATTTTGAATCCTAAAAAGGCAAAAAATACAATTTTCATCGTCTTTCTCTACTTCATATCGCTGAACGCAGAACATTATGCAGAATTCTTTATAAAAAGCATTTATCCTGACAAAAATTGAAAAAAATGTTGTAACAATAGATGAAGCTTGAGTCTATTTAAATAACTGCAAGAAAAATTTTAATTTATTATCATCAAAGAGGAGAGAAAAAACTTAACACATGGTTCAAAGAATCTTCAAAAAGTTTTTCTGAGGGAATTGTAATTGTTGCTTATTTTTCACATAATAGCAAAATAAAAGTGAAGAGAGTGCATAAAAATGTTAAAATCAACTCCACATACAATCAGGAGCATATTTTATCCACAATCTTCAAATATGAAATACTATCTCTTTACCCACAATGCCATCAATCAGTAAAACCGCACTAAAACAAAGCAATCAGGCGCACATCATTATCCACTGTTAATTTCCTGGAAAAAGTAAAACAAGAAATGGGTATTAAGACTATAAACCTTCACTGATATTCCTGGTAAATAATTCTGTACCACCTATGAGTCTTTTTGCGATTTTAGACTTAAAAAAGCGCATTATCCAAACGTCGACCTACAAAACTTTTCTGGATTTTGGAAAGCTGTTCAAGAGGAATGGATCAGAATACCTCCTCCTATACCACAAAAATCATTATTGTTACGGCAGTTACGATGTAGAAAGATAGTTAAAAATACGGGCTATGAACTGAATATTTCAAACACAAAAAATTATGTTAAATAGTTCTTAAAATACCATAAAAATCATCTAAAAATGTGCGAAAACCCTCTGTATTGATGGATATATGTTGAGCAAAATTCCAAGAATTCTGTAAAAATTTATGTTTTAAATTTTTTCAATTTTTTTTACTATGGAAATGTTTTAAAAATGAGACTTGTGTGATTATAGATATGCTAAGATAAGACGATCAATAAAATACTAACATTTCTAAGAAAGTTGTCTCAACCAAGATGAAGATATGTTTCTTCTTGAAAAAGAAAGGAAAGCGTAAGAGAACTTTGCTCGGATTCCATATTTTATTTAAGAAGCAACATCACAACTTAAAAACTCAGTAGTAAAGAAAATGAGGATGCATTTTATTCGAGATTCATTGCATATCTTCTTCTCATTTTTTAAGTGATAGACAATGGACGGGGGTTTTCTCTCTTTTTGACTTTAAAAGAAAAAATAATTCTGAAATTTTTTAAGAAATGTTTTCCTCTGTCTTAATTATTCCAAGAATGGGGAAATTTTTGCTGAATTCTTTCCAAAAAAACCAACAGGAATTCTGATTTAATTAAAAATAAAACACATATTTTTATATTATAGACACTTAAAGTCAGTTTCATGATAATTTGATTTTGCTATTAACGACAGAGTGAAAATTTCTTCATGAAAATATTACATAATTCTGCATTCAAGCAAAATATGAGTAACTGAATGAGTTATTTTTAAGAAATCGCTATTTATGATATCATATATTTTCCTGCTTATTTTATAAGACACTAGCAGTACGCGCACGGCGTTGCCCGTGGAATCAGGACTTCAACAAATTGGGAAAAAATGTCCACAATGACACGAAAAAGTTTTGAAAACAAAAGATACACATTATTGATTTTCGACCATGACACGAATGTAATGACATCACCGGAAGGAATCGGATTGTAGAAAGCATATTACGTCACCTCCTGCGAGGAAGGTCACCTCCAGCCAATGAAATTGCAACAATGCATTCTGGGATGGTCCGGAGAAACCCTCGCTGTCAAATCTCGCTAGCAAAAAAACTGTTAGAACTGATCAGGGAAAAATTAATTTAAAAAAACGGAATAAGATATTTTAACCGTTTATACTTTGAATCCGACAGAAACGTTCCAGTTATAAGCTGAAAAAAATGAAAATTATAGAGTTGTTAGAACGTCAGAGGCGAGAATTTGAAAAAATCCTTATCAAAAATTACCATAAAAGTGACTATTATTTAAAAATTTCTCAAAATTCAGTAAATTGCATCAGAAATTCAAAACAAACTTCATTGGAATGAAAATTGTTTGTTCTATCCGATGGTGCATTGATTGTTTTACAACAATCATTAAAAAGATATTACAGCCATAAACGTGTCAAAAATGACCCAAAACAACACAAAACATTAAATAAAAAATTTCTAGGTTAAATTTTAAAATTCCGGCTTCAAGGTGCATTGAGTCACCATTGCAACTACCTGTGTGCCAAATTTTCGCTGTAAGTGCGATAGATTCGTCTGGACGCACACGCAAGCATGGACTTTTATAAGTATAGATAAATATAGAAGACAAGTTTAAGTTATGTTTTGAATGTCAAGGGGCTAATGGTGCTACAATGATGGATAAAATCTGGAATATTTGGAATGTATTTGCAACACGGGATTTTAGAAATGATGTATTCAAATATTTAACGAAGATTTAAATAACAAGCAAACGATAATACAATTTTTATTTGCATTATATTTTTAAGAATGAAAATATTTTTATCCTTAATAATTCATTGTAAAATTCAAGTTGTGCAATGCATCATGGTTTTCTAAATGAGAAATTTCTTTTCTGTTTCTATATTTTAAAGATTACAGATATATTTTATTAATTGCTAGTGAATAAAAAATGAATTTCAATCAGACATTTCGAATTTTTTGAAATTTATGTTGCAAATAATTGTTTTTGTTTCATAGACTTGTATTGAAATTTTAGTTTTAATGGATCTCTGCCAGGATTTAAATTATACACAATTTTGATGATGACGAAAAGCCACTGACAATAGATTGTTTTGTTCAGTTGATTTGCGAAATTTCTTGAAAATTAATTTCAATTTTAATATCCCGTTTGAAAATGATTTGATGCTTCTAGAAATAATTTATATCTTCTTTTCATGAACGTCAAGAATGTGATATTTCATTTAATAATATATTGATTTAAAAATGTCAATTAAAAAATCTCCATTTCTGTAATAATATAATAAATGTATTTTTGTAATAATAATAAATGTATTTCTATAATATTCTTTAATTTTTTTTCTTGTCTGAGAACTGCATAAAAATAAATAAATCCATGCATCATATGAAACTTGGAAAAAATGTATCGACTGTAATTTTAATGCTTGAATGTAAAGAAAAGCCGTACTTCCAATTTTCTTTTTCTAAAAAGGAAAATATGTAGAATATGAAAATGAGCTAAAAACATTATTCTGAAATTTCAGTGTAATAATTTTTTGAATATTTTATTTATTGTATAAAGTACAACCATTTCTGTATTGCTATCACGTGAGTATAGTTAAAAATTCGAACGAAGGCGCATATATGAAGTCTAGATAAAAAGAAAAAAAAACCGACATGTCATTCTTTCTACATATTTTATAAAGGTGTTCAGAGCATTAAAAGAAACTAGGGGGCTCTGCCCCCTGCTCGCTAAAGCTCGCCAACCCCCAGGAGGATTGCGTTGCAATCCTCCCAGGTTTGCTATGCAAACCTTGCTCGCTTCGCTTGCTATAATGAAGACACTGTGTGTCCTAGAAGCTATTCGAAAATCTTCATATATATATATATGAATCAGCTTTATTTTGCTTCTGATGCTTTAACTTAAATCGGCACAGAATAAAATTTTTTAGCCTCAAAAAAGATATTTTTCTTCAAATAAAACTTACAAAGTAAAGCTGATTTCCTTTTAATGCATTCACCTTAATAAAGAAGGAATAAAATTTTTTGGCCCTGAAAAGGGTCGTTTTTTATATAGTGAAAGCATCAGGAACCTCCCCCATAAACACAATTAAATATTTCACATTTTGGAGCTATCACAGAAACAGATTCAAAAGATTGTGCTGTACGAAAGCAGGTATATACATATTCAATAAATTCCTATATATAAAATAATATACAACATTGAAACAAATTAAAAATGTAAAGCAAAAAAAATACACTTGACAACCACAGAAAACTTCCCACTAAACACAGTTAAATATTTCACATTTTGGAGCTACCACAGAAACAGATTCAAAAGATCGTGCTCCACGAAAACAAAAATTGTACGAAAGCAGGTATATAAATATTCAATACATTCATATATAAAATAATATACCACATTGAAGATTGTGCTCTACAAAAAAAATTGTATCAAAGCAGGTATATTCAATCCACTCAGATACAAAATAATATACAACATTGAAAAAAATTAAAAATGTAATGCAAAACAATCTATCTGTAATTTTTATATTTACACATAGTAGATAGTGCACACCATTAGTATCATAAAAGGGTACTATCTCGAATATTCACAAAACGTCTCTCTGTACACAATTGTAAATTCACTTACAGTTAAAATATATCTGGGATAAAATAGTCTGTACAAACACGGTGCCCAAAAAAAACATATAATCTATATATTTACACGTTGCCAACAGTTTGCAACCTTAATCATTCTCTGAGAACAACGTGAAAGAAAACCCCTCTGAATTAAAATTGGTTCTATTTTTAATTATGTTTACACATTGCAAAAAGTATGCAATATTATCATTCACCATAAGCAGCATGAAGTAAATTCACTTACAGTAAAAATATATCTGGGGTAAAATTGTCTGTACAAACATGGCAAAAAAATCTAATCTCTCTATATATACATGTTGCAAACAGTAATTTTTATATTTACACATAATAAATAGTACACACCAATAGTATCATAAAAGGGTACTTGAATATTCATAAAACTCCCCTATATACACAATTGTAAATTTCAGAGTTTGGCGACACGACAGTGACAGAATCAAAGGATCTTACTCGAGAAAGACCCACATACAACTGACCATGGCTAAAAACTGGTTTGGTTAGATCTAAACAAATTTTATCAAAAGTTAGTCTCTGGGCTTTATTTATGGTCATTGAAATGCTAATCTAATGAGAAATTGTTTACGCTTGAATTGAAAAGGAATATTACTATCAGATGGAATGAGAGGTATTCGAGGTATGAGATAGGATTCATTGTTATTATCAGCACTAATTTTTTTTGCCACTATGACATTTTTCTGCAATTGAATTACTATTAGTCTCGTACCATTGCACAGATCTTTAGAAGGTGCTAAATTTCTTAGTAGCATAATGATAGTTCCTGGTTTTGATCTTAATTTGTGAGGTGGCATTCCAGTTGGAGTTAAACTATTTAAAAATTCCTCGGTGTATGCGAGTTGGTCTTGCGGGTCATTACTTACTATATTATCTATACTCTCATAAATCACTTCATTTCCTGGCATACACTCCAGGACACGATTATTAATTTGCATTGATAAATCGTTTGTTACGGTGAGAATAACTCGACCTTTAAGCTCTTCTGGTGTCACTGTTTTAAAATCTATGTCACTAAAGAGTTGTTGAACGGGATCTTGAATTTCTGGATAGCAAAATGGGGGCAACTGAATTTTCTCTCCACTTTCAACTTCACCAACATGTAAAAGCCAACTCGCAAATTCTTTTTCAGAATCAAAAGCACGCATGTTTTCAGTTAATTTCATAACGAAAAAATCAGACCAAAGTCTATGTTTTTTAATGCAGCTTGAAACTGTTAAAGATCGGGAACCTCTTAAAATGACTGGAAGGACTTGACGAAAATCTCCACCTAGTAAAATTATTTTTCCACCAAACGGTTCATCACATTTAGTAAGGTCTTTCAGAAGTCTATCGACAGCTAAAAAGGCATGAACATGTGTCATTGGAGCTTCATCCCAGACAATTACCTTAGCATCCAATAAAATTTTAGCTTCTGAGGTGTTTGGCTTCAAATTGCATGTTGAAGTGGCATTCAGAGTAAGGGGAATTTAAAAAATAGAGTGAGCAGTTCTGCCTCCACTTAAGAATGTAGCTGCTATCCCAGTTGATGCTACAGCAATGGCTTGATCGCCTTTTCCTCTAACTGCATGCAATAGAGTCGAATACACAAAAGTTTTGCCTGTTCCAGCAGGACCATCAAGAAAAAAGCACTTTGGCATATCAGTTTGATACTCATATATCGCATGTAGCACTTTATAGACAGCATATCTTTGTTCAGAATTTAATTTTTCAATATTTGCATTAGCCTTAGACTGCTCTTCCATAGCATCATAGGATAATCGGAAGAGATCACAATTCGTTTCGCCAATAAAGTGCTTGGCAAAAATTGCATATTTCCGTCATCATACCGCAATCGTGCTCGGAAACGTTTGTTTCAGCTTGGGAATTCACCCTATTAGCCATTTGTTGATCACTGCGTGCTCTGGCTCGTCTAAGCCTATCGGCAGCATTTTCAGCATTTCTTTCATCCAGGGATTCCCTTGCACGCTGCTATTCAGAAGTTCGCAAAGAGTTCATTATAATTCTTATTATATAAGAGAGAATAAATAAATTCAAAAAGAAAAAAAGTAACGACTTCTCCTGTAATCCGTAAGCGATGATGATGATGATGAAGCTGTTTGAGATGTAGTAGCTCGGTTAGCGAAATGAGGTAAACAAACTGATCGTTGCCAACGGGGAGAAAGAAATAAAGGTACTTTTTTTGTGCCACGCATAAGCGTTTTATATAATATAGATGGCATATCTAAGAATATTATGAAGAGTGACATACATTTTGCATTAAGACATCTATGATTATGTCTGGGGCAGATTTTTTAAAATAGCTTTCATACTAAAAGAAAAGTATGTTTTAACCAATTAAAATATTTCATTAATTTTACCTATCAAATGCATTAGTCCATTGTCAGTGAGTTTTTTTCACTTCTAGTCTTCCATTCAGAGTTTTTTTTTTAAAAAAGATAGTCATTGTGTTCATGCTGTCTTTTAAATTTAATCATTTATAGAAGCAATTCTCAACCTGTGGGGCG
>BGPR01046326.1:0-12070 GCA_013235015.1 Araneus ventricosus | reverse complement strand
AAAGGATATTTCGTGATCATCGTAACAGAAGAACATACTGCTTAGCAAGTCGTTACAGTTTAGGGGATACAATGCGGATTGTAAAGACAGATTTCAATAAGACGCTTCATTTAATTTTCATACTTATAATTTTAATTTATTTGCAATTCCATACATTTAGTATTAGCTGCATTTAAATTGATTATAATATCGAGATTAACAAGAACATGAAAAAAAAATCCAAACTTGCGATCACACCCTGAATCAGGTAGCTACCACCTGATGAGGAAACTGGTGTCGAGCAGAGTTGATAAACGACAGCCTCAAAGCTACTTCTGATCATATTTTTCAGGCTGCCATTACGTTACATTTGCCGTTATTTGTCCGGCCTTCTTTTCTAGTTGCCGAAATCAGTTTCGGTCCTGATAGATTTTGAAATTGCTTTATTAGCAAATCACATATGGTGCGTCTCCAGCTTCTATTTTTATTATTTTTTTACTTTCTCTTTGACTTTATAGTATAGAACATCCTGCAAACATTTTTAAGTTATGCTGTACCAACATTCCCCAGCAAGCATTTCAAGCCTGACGCCATAACCACTCGGCCGTCCTGGACACGAAGCAGAATGTTATACTGAAGCAGCGATATATGTTCCGGATGCTTCACAATATATTTTTAGTGCTGATTGAAGCCTTTCAAGTTGCTAATTCTTACCTAAGCACTTGAAACTTTCATGTGATCTGTAGAATTAACAAAAAGAGTTCGGCATTTCAACTTTAGATAAATATTTCCAAGAATTGACTGAGGAGATTTCACACATCATCGTTGGAAGACAAAACGTTAATCGATTCAAATCGAAAACATTTGTTTGGTATATTATTTAAGAGGTTAAGGAACATTGCTTTTCTTGAAAATCCATCTACAACTACCGTTTATTATTCGAAATTTAGGACATCTCAGTGTATGTTTTTACTGCTATTTTATGATATATTCCGTTTAATCAGTTCTGCCTTATATTAAAACATTTTTTTCGTATAGTAAAAAATGTTTTTGTATATGTAAAGAAATATCCTGAATAACAAATTACAGCAAATCAAATCTGGTCTCGAATTTCCCCTGTGTGCCCGCTTGGTAAACATTGTTTGCGTTGTTCACTTGAATGTGTTCAAGTTTTTTGTTGTTACCAATTCGATTTGAATACAGTATCGAGCCCCTACTGAAAAAAACAACATTTTGAGAAATTAAAATAAAATAGAGCATTCTTTTCCATGAAACATTTTTTCTCGAAATGCAGAAAAGTATCCTGAATTTGTTTCGAAGAAAACTACGGAAAAATACGCTGAACATTGTTTCCAGAAAAAATGGCATAATCTATAACAAGTAAACGCCGTTATTTTTGAAAAGATTACCTTATTTTCTAATCACATTTATTATTAGACTTCACCATGGAAGTTTCCAAAGTATGAATTAACTATTCATACTTTGTATAATTTTTATTTATTCAAAGTATGATTAATGATAATATCGTTTTAACACGATCGAATTTTTCAGTCTATTTGAAAAGTATACTGTAATTATATGGTGCGAAAATATCGGTAAAATTCATTTTGATATAAGGAATCGATTATTTCCCTGGAATTCAATTCTACAGCAACAAAAAACACGTTTTTGAAAAAGAAATGTAAGCTTCCGAGAGCAATGCAGATATATGAAAAATATTTGCTAAAAATTCAATTCACTTGTTTTGAAAATCTCAGGAGATGGCAATGAGAAGAAGAATGAATTTCCTATTGCTACTTCAAATCTGTTAAACCAAAATTTACGAGTTATTTATTAATGAAGAGAGGTCTTGTTTCGCGCTCAGTACTGTAAGTGTCGTTTTTTCCCTCTGGCGTTATATTACAATGCTTATCGTATCTCCAGAAATTCAAATACATCAATTGAGAAGACTCAAGAGTTATTTTAAAAATTTCAATCAATTTCAAATGAAGAAAATTTGTTTAAAGGAAATTTTTCTAAGAAAATACATTTACAAATAATGTTACATTTAGGCTCTCGGACATCTCTTTGCTTGTCTTTTAAAATACTGCAGATGATTAACTCATACCCGCTAATTCTTAAAAGATAAAAATATTAGGAAAAGGAAATTTCATGATTATTCTATCAGAACACGCTCCTCAGCAGGTAGCTATAGTTTAGAGGGATACAATTCGAATTGTTAAGACGGATTTCAATAAGACACTTCATTTGCTTTTTGCACCTATGATTTTAATTTATTTTCAATTCCATACATTAAGTAGTAGCTGTATTTAAACTGATTATACAATCAAGAATAACAAGAACATAAAAAAAATCCATCCAGAAGCAGGATTCGAACCTGCGATCACACCAGTGAATCAAGTAGCTACCACCTGCTGAGGAAACTGGTGTCCAGCAGGGTTGAGAAACGACAGCCTCAAAGCTACTTCTAGTCATATCTTTCAGACTGCCATTACGTTACATTTGCCGATATTTGTCGGCCTTCTTTTATAGTTGCCGAAATCATTTTCGGTCCGGATAGATTTTGAAATTGCTTTATTAGCAAATCACATATATTGCGTCTGTAGCTTCTACTTATATTATTTTTTACTTTCTCTTTGTCTTAATAAGTTAAAGCGTTCGACAAACATTTTTAAGTTCTGCTGCACCAACATTCCCCAGCAAGCATTTCAAGCCAGACGCCATAACCACTCGGCCATCCTGGACACGAAGCAGAATGTTATATTGAAGCAGCAATACATGTTCTGGACGCTTCACAATATTTTTTTAGTGCTGATTGAGGTCTTTGAAGTTGCTAATTCTTACCTAAGCACTTGCAACTTTTATGTCATCCGTAGAATTAACAAAAAGAGCGTAAAAGAGTCCGGCATTTCAACTTTAGTTAAATATTTCTGATAATTGACTGAGGAGATTTCACATCATCTTTGGAAGGCAAAAGTTGAATCGATTCAACTCGAAAAAATTACACAATCCAATCATTAGGCATTTATTTGGTATATTATTTAAGAGGTTACGGAGCATTGCTTTTTTTGAAATTCCATCGGCAACTACCTTTTATTATTCGAAGTTTAGGATCTCTCAGGGTATGTCTTTACGTTATTTTAAAATCTATGATCTTCGCGTTGCTTCAGTCAAAACTCTTTGTTTTCTTCCGAGTCATTTGAATAATGAATATTTTCCTTTACCATACAATTTATAGCCTCTACTCAGCTTTGGTATTATAGGAAACATTAACAGGCATCCATTCTTCTAAAATAGTTAAATAAAATAATATACGCCAGCTATTCGTAAATATTGTTGGAAGGAGTTCAGATCCTTTTATGGGGATTGTTGAAAACAAATAATTTTGGATTCTTGACTATAGAAATTAAAACTACTTATAAAATGAGACCTAATACATCTTGGGGAGTATTGTTATAAAACATCGGCATTTAAGGTATTTTTTCTCACACCCCTCAACACTTTTGTCTTTAAAAGTGACGTAAGAGCATTAACCTTCAAAAGTTATCGTTTTGTCTCCATACCCTGTCGTTAACTATAGGTCTCCATAGCCAGTCGTTAAAGTTTTGTTTCAAAAGGCAGTCCTTAACGTTTTGTCTCCATAGCCAGTCGTTAACGTTTTGTTTCCATAGCTAGTGGCATAGCGAGAGTAGGGTGGCGAACGAAAAATAGTAAGATTTTTTTTATCCCAGTCGTCATTAGTGTCTTAACAAGCGTAAATGGGTCCAAGAGAATAGTATTATTTTTACGCTCCCTCATCACATTTTGCTTTAAAAATTGAATAATTGTTTTGCCTCCGTTGCACGCTCTGAAACTGGCACCCGTGGCATCTATGCCCCTCCCCTGTCGCTAAGCCAGTAGTAAAATGCAATCCATTATGGAATGGCGAAGATAAATTTGAAATCTTAAACGACCAAGTACAATTCATTTCCCAATTCTATATTTTATTCATAAAAAGATAACTTAACATTTAGGTAGATTCCTTATAGGATGTCTACCTATTGCAATGGTTCTCATGACACGACTTCCGGAAACATTTCTGTAAATCTTCACCGATCATGGCCCCTAGATCTCAAATGCAAACTTCGAACGCTTTGCCCGTGTTATCTGGTGAACACAATAACTGGAGTAATTTTTATTAGATTTTAACCTGCGTGGGATATGTCGTAAGGACGATGCAAATCTAGGCCCTGTTCGCAGATCAGCTATCCAGCTCAAAGGGGTGGAAATGGTGGGGGTTGAAAATTTCCCTTTCCCATAAGTTCCAAACGATTGACAATAGAAAGAAATTTCAAATGAGGCAAATTATTTTCTTATCATATCGAATAATTTTTACATTGAAATTTTGAATTGCTTAAAAGTTATGAACTGAAAAGTGATTTTCCTCCCTTCTAACTTAAAGTACCTTTCAACCTATGTATGTTACCTCTTGTTGGGAAGCTCTCGTCATTTGCAGTATCTTCCACTCTCTTTTATGCTTGCAGTTATAATCCTTGTGAAAATAGAGGGGAAATGTTCTTTTCCTTATATCTCCAGACACTCCGCCTTTCCCTGCCGGCTTGCCGACTGGTATTTTTTTGGTTAATGAAGATTTCTAAACGTAACAACATTCGTCTAGTATTCCTTAACATACATTATTCCATTTAATCTGTTATGCTTTATATTAAAACCATTTTTTTCGTAGTGTAGACAGTGTTTTTGTATATGTAGAGAAATATCTTAAATAACAAATTATAGCAAATCAAATCTAGTCTCGAACTTTCCCCGTGTGCCCGCTTGGAAAACAATGCGTGCGCTGTTCACTCTAATAAGTTCAAGTTTTTTGTTGTTACCAATTGGATTTCAATACAGTATCGAGTCCCTAATAAAAAAAATAACATTTTGAGAAATTAAAATAAAAAAGAGCTTTCTTTTCCATGAAATAATTGTTCTAGAAATGCGGAAAAGTATCCTGAATTTGTTTCGAAAAAAACTACAGAAAAATACGCTGAACATTGTTTCCAGAAAAAATTGCATAAACTATATCAAGCAATCGCACGTATTTTTAGAAAGATTACCTTATTTTGTAATCACATTTATTAATAGACGTCACAATGGAAGTTTCCAAAGTGTGAATTAACTGCTAATGATAAGATCGTTTTAACAGTATCAAATTTTATCGAAATTTCCAGTCTATTAGAAAAGTATACTGACATTATATGGTGCAGAAATATATGTAACTAGCTGTAACCCGCGACTTCGTGCGCGAAGAATTTGAAGTATTAAATTTTTTAAATTCACGAATGTAAATGTTTCGTTACATGTTGGAAGGGAAAATTAAAAGTTTTGACGGTTGATAATACATTATTGGACGACTAACAGGAGTGTTTGCTGTTATAGTTAGGTAATTTTTTTATCTATGCTGACACACTTTTGTATACTACGTTTTTTGTTTTACGTTTTTTGCACGGATGTAGAGGTTTTGTGGTCTGGACACACGTGAACACGCCACATATGTTGCCTATGGGAAAAATATGGTTTTCCAAATGTACGCCTGCCCCTTTGAGTGTCTGGCCCTGAGCCTACCTTTTGAAATTGGATGGCAAATCCTTCGGTATTATCGGAATACGTGAAATTAAAGCACTCTCTCGTTTTTAAACGCTCTCACGACGTTTGGACCTAGGTGTGCAATTTGTAACCGTGCGCAGTCTCGTTACATCGAGGTTACGTATCAATAGTACTGGCACACCGACTTTTAATATCAGCTTGTCGAAAGGTACCCCTGACAATTCTAAGGAGTTCAAGAACTCTACAGGATATGATGCTACTTGTAACATATATTTTTTTTTATTTATCTGACTTAAACTTTCATTAATCAGTGCCAAAATTACTAATTCAACAACCATTCTCTATTCCTCATATATTCTCCGTTATTATAAATTACATTATTGTACTCAATGGTATCATCAGGCCCTTATAATCTGTGTACCATCCATCATGCTATATATCATCCACTTCTACCATTTAAAAGGATACATAAAACAAAATACTATATCGTCGCATATTTTCCTTTAGTTATAATAAACTTTAGTTTCTAAATTTTAATCTAAAAACTCTTGCAGCTATATTCTATCTATCGATAGATTTCTGTCCCGACGTCAATTTATCGACAGCTTCTTGAATAAAATCTGATATGGAAAAGTATAAATCACTAAAATTAAATAGATTGCAAACTCGAAAAATAAAAATCAAGCATCGAGTTGAGTAATTACATTTATTATTCCATTAATAAATTATTTGTTTATTTTCTCTGAAAGATCACATAATCGCGGCTTTCTTTATGATCACGTGATGTTTGACATTCAAAATAAGTTATTCCACGTGTAGTTTGGCCGTGAAAGCTTAACAAACAGACAGACACACTTTCTCATTTAATATATTATTAAGCATTTATTATTTCTTCGGAAACGCAGGTAAAAAGACAGGTGATATGAACTCTGCAATGATTTTTTAATCTAATTAAATAAGCTTTAGAATTCTTTAAGAACCAATGAAAACATTGCCAAACCATATTTGAAAACAAATAAACAGAAAAAATAATGGCAAAGTAATTACACCGTTGCCTAGCAACTCATCAGTATCAATTCTAGTATCATTAAATTTGATTTATTTTAAAATCGTCTGCGTGTCAACGTTTTTTTTTAATTTTGAAAAATTAATACAAATTGAAAGAAAAATGTCACAGATATAAAATTGATATCATTAAAAAGGTACAATTTTGAACTTTAAGATGGTATAAAAATAATAATCGGGGGATAATTTGCTCCGAACTTACAGCGGAAAAACGGTTTCGGTTACTTTTTAATTAACTGACTGTTTAATTAACTTTAGCGCTTTAAAAAGTTGACAGTAATCTTACCCTAGTCTTAATTAATAAGTGTTCAAAGTTTGGTTGAAATCAGTGCCGTAGTTTAGGAGGAGATCTGGAACATAGATACAAACATACATACAAACATATATACAAACATACAAACCCACAATGACTTTTATTTATATTAAGATAATTATCTTGAAATATCGGTAAAAATCGTCCTGATATAAGGAATCAATTATTTTTCTGGATTTCAATTCTACAGCACCTAAGAAAAACACGTTTTTAAAAAGGGAGTGTAGGCTTTCGACAGCAATGCAGATATATGAAAAATACTTGCTAAAAATTCAATTGAATTGTTTTGAATATCTCAGGAGTTGAGACGGATTTCAATAAGACACTTCATTTACTTTCTGTACTTATGATTTTAATTTATTTTCAATTCCATACATTTAGTGGTAGCTGTATTTAAACTGATTATACTATCGGGAATAACAACAACATGAAAAAAAATCCATCCAGGAGCAGGTTTCGAACCTGCGATCACACCAGTGAATCAGGTAGCAACCACCTGCTGAGGAAGCTGGTGTCGAGCACGGTTGATAAACGACAGCCTCAAAGTCACTTCCGGTCATACTTTTCAGACTGCCATTACGCTACATTTACCGATATTTGTCCGGCCTTGTTTTCAAGTTGCCGAAATTAGTTTCGGTCCAGACAGACTTTTAAACTGCTTTATCAGCAAATCAAACATGGAACATCTCCAGCTTCTACCTTTATTGTTATTGGCTTCATCTTTGTCTTCGTATTATTAAACATCCGGCAAACACTTCTAAGTTCTGCTGCACCAACATTCCCCAGCAAGCATTTCAAGCCTGACGCCATAACCACTCGGGCATCCTGGGCACGAAGCAGAACGTTATACTGAAGCAGCATTGAATGTTCTCGGTGCTTAACAATATATTTTAGTGCTGATTGAGACCTTTGAAGTTGCTAATTCTTACCTAAGCACTTGAAACTTTTGTGGATCTGTAGAAATAACAAAAAGAGCGTAAAAGTGTTCGGCATTTCAACCTTAGTTTAAATATTTCCAGGAATTGACTGAGGAGATATCACATCATCTTTGGAAGTCAAAACGTTTATCGAATCAAATCAAAAACATTACACAGTCCATTTCAATTATCATTTATTTGACATATTATTTAAGAAGATACGGTAGCAATGTTTGTTCCTGAAAATCCATCGACAACCAATTTTTATTATTCGAAGTTTAGGACCTCTCAGTGTATGTTTTTACTGTTATTTTACGATGTATAATCTTCGCGTTGCTTCAGCCAAAACTCTTTGTTTTCTTCAGAATTATTTTAATGTTCAAACCAATTTTAATTTTCTACAAATAAATTTTAATTTTCCTGTACCAAACAATTTATAGCCTCTACTCAGCTTTGGGCGTATAGGAAACAACAGACGTCCATTCTTCTAAAATAGTTAAATAAAATAATATACACTAGAGATTCGTAAACATTGTCGGAAGTAGATTAGATTCTTTTATGGGGATTGTTGAACACAAATGATTTGGGATTGTTGTCCATAGAACTTAAAACTATTTATCAAATTAGACATAATACATCTTGGGGAGTAAGTATTGCAATAAAACATCGGTAATGGTGGTATTTTTTTGCCCCCCTCAACGCTTTTGTCTTTCAAAGTGACATAAGCACATTAAAGTTTTGTCACCATAGCTAGTGGCGTAGCGAGAGTGAGAGGCGCCCGGAAAATAATATGATTGTAATTTTACATCGTTATTTGCAGGTACTGTACCTGTGGATAAAACGTTATTTGCAGGTACAGCACCTTCGATTATTTCGTTATTTTCCGGTACTGCACCTACGGATAAAATTTTATTTGTAGGTTCTGTACCTACGGATTATACTGTATTTGTAAACGAAGTGGTTATTTGCAGGTACTGTACCTACGTATAAAAGTTTATTTGCAGGTACTCTACAAACGAATAATTCGTTATTTCATGTACTCTACCTACGGATATAACGCTATTTGCAGGTCCTATCAGATTCAATATTCTTTCTATTGAACTTTTTGGGGGTTCTATTTTCCCTTCTTTCTCTGTAGAATTGTTCTTTTTTATCCTTGAAATTATGGATTTGATGTTAATGTGAGATTTTTCAATATTTCGACAGAAATACACAATGTCTCTGACTTCTGTTGTCTGGTTTTGGGTGCTAGTTTCCCGTGAATCTGATTTAATTTTCTCTAGACAAAGTTTTTATCGAAGCATTTGCTGGTGGGATTGGACCTCAAATATTTAATAAAAATTCAAATTTATAGCTTGGATGAGCTCTGAAATGTGTCTTATTCCTCATCAAAGAATTTTAAAGAACTCCATTGAGCTAATGGAGATCCTAAGTTGACAGTTTAAATCTTCTAATAACAACACTGGGTAAATGTAAATTTGCATTGAAAAAAATCCATCATTGGCATTTAAAAGATTTAGAAAATCACAGAGCTAAAAATATGGAAGTAATTATCCACAGAGAAGGCCTTTAGCCTTTTCTGAATCTTATTTTCGGATAAGCAGTATCGGCGGTCGCATCCATATTGCCGATCCTAAAAAAATTTAAAAAAAACAGTACACACAGAAAAGAATACATCTCTAATAATAATAAAGATGAATGTCTGTGTCTGTGTGTGTGTGTCTGTTGGTGGTGTACAGAACAGACCGTAGAACATAGATCTACCAAATTTGGCACAGATATACTTTGGATGCTGAAGATGTTCACCTCGGAGCCGTTTTTTAAAAATTTTAATTCGAATTTAAATTATTTAAAAATTAATCAAATTTCGTCGTTTTCTGCAGATAACTTCTGAATGAATTTATTTACAAAGAAATTTTCATATGATTTTAAAGAGCAAAAAATTATCTTATATTGCATAGCATATCTTTCTTCCATCATTTCACCTCGAGTTCGAGCCGCGCGTGAATTTTGCCTTTGTCAGTGCCAACAAATACTTCATCTTTTCCCACTCTTTTTTGCAAACCTAAAAGGAAATATTACATTTTAATTCTTCCAATAGTCTCATTTAGCTTTTTCTTATTTTATTTAATACTGTTTTCTCAGTAATTTTTGAACATTTTTTTTAAAAGTTTTAAGTCTCTCCTCGTCTAAATTTTTCTCAAATTTTACAAAATTGTTTCCACAATGTTATTATCGGCGATTAATTAAGCCTAATAGATAGCTTTAGAATAGTTTGTTTCTTTGCACAGAAAAATTATTCAAGATTTGATTTTTTTTTCATGCATTTCAATTCAATAATTTTTTTTATTTGTCAATGGATGTTTTTGTGACTAGATTTAAATGGTTATCATGAATTTAGTTTCTCCCTTCACAAAATGTAGTCAATTCTCTTTTTTTTTACAGAAAAAACTTTGTTTAGTTATTTTGAGTTTTAATTAGTTTTAATATGTAAATTATTTTTAGCTGAGAAATTTAATTATTGTACTTCAAATTTTTCATTACTTATTATCTTTTCCATTTTTTAAAAAATCTTCTCACTTATCATTTTTTAACACTTAAACAGGAGGGATTAACCCAAAGTTTATTATGTGCAAAAACATCCTGTACATTTTCTTTTTCTGTATAAAGAATTAAAATTCAGTTATACTAACTAACCTCTTCACTGTTTGTGCTTTTAAATTCATTTCTTTGTCCTTATTGCAATTATCGCTTTCAGCTTACAAAAATTGAAAAGTTGAAAATGTCAGCCTTAATTGCCTTATTACTACTATTAATAAAAGACTGGCGAACCAGCTGGTCGCCGTAGGCGGCTAGTATACAATATAAAATACGAGCAAAATAATAATTCTAAAATATTAAGCAAAATATATAAGATAATCTTTTAGCAAGACCGATGAGCCACAGCGATTAGAACAAAGCACGCCACACAGGTTGACGGGAATCAATATGGCGCCGTGTTAAGGTTTCTAGTTCTCTTCACAATTACTGTCCAGCGTAGGTGGCACTGCGATAGTTAACCAAACTCCGGAGTGAGACCTCTGATACTCTTTGTCAGTGTAATTATCTCCGTACGACCACTGAGGGAAGTATGGGTGGTATAGGAATTAGAGCACTGGGTTGTTCTCAAACAAGACGTGGGATCAAATAGGGTCAAATATTTTCCCGCCTTGTAGCTACTTGCCAACCATTGCAGAATTTGTATTTCAGATAATTTCTCACAAAAATTATATATGTGAAATTCAGTATTTTCTTTAATTTTACACCTTATTCCAGTCTTTGTTTATTATCATACAAAACTATTATAATATTACTTACATACTATTCTAATTTCCTTTCTGATATTTAGAAGTGTTCTAAATTAGAAAGAATTTGAATTAGTTTTTAAAAACGTTTTTTTAGTGTACTAATTAGTATAATTTTTATTTTAATTATTTTCTACTTTTTAGTCTTTAATTGATACTTCATTATTAAAAACAAAATGAATTATATTTTGAAGACTAAAAAGTAGAAAAAAATAATTACAATGACTTTTTTCTCAATTTCGCTGCAAGATGGCGCCAATAGTATAGATTAGGTTTAATATAATTCATCTATTAACTGATAATTAAGCTCTAAAAATATTAAAATAATGTACTGCAATCCAGAAATCACAAGTATCCAAAAAATAGAATGGAAAATACAGGGAAATAATGTTTTATCCATTGTCACAGTATTTACATATAATGTATCATCTGTAGGTACAGTACTTGCAAATAACGAATTATTCGTATGTATAGTACCCTCAAATAACGTTTCATCCGTAGGTACAGTACCTGCAAATAACGCTATCCTAATCTTAATGTGATTAGTTAAAAAACAATTTTAATTTCCTTCTCGATAACTTACGCTTGAAATAATATTGTACCATTACAATTGACAATAAACTGTAAGTAATTCAAAAATCAGGAAAATTTATTTATTCATTTATAAAGTGTCAGTTAAACAGTCATCAATTATATTTCATAATCTCAAGTGAAAAAACGAAAATCCTACAGAAAAAGAAGGGAAAATAGACTCCCGAAATAGTCCTACAGAAGGAAAATTGAATTTGACAGTACCTGCAAAAACGTTTTATTCTTAAGTACAGTACCTGCAAATAACGTTTAATTCGTAGGTACAGTACCAGCAA
>BGPR01046325.1:0-12070 GCA_013235015.1 Araneus ventricosus | reverse complement strand
AAATGTCACTCCAAATACATGTAAACAAAAAAGAACTGATCAAAATGAAACTTGATTCACATGTCAACATCATGTTGAATATGGTGGAGGTAAGTCTGGTTTAAACTTCCTTTGGGATGATAATCGCCGATAATGCATGCATAAATGCTTATTGAGAGGGTGATGTAATTTTGATAAAACACATTTCATTTAATTATTAAGTCACTTGAATTGGTTGAGCTATTATTTTAATCGAAAAATGACTTCAATACTGTTCAACAAAAAATACTGCAATGAGGATAGGCCCCTATTGCACAACCTTCAGGTATGGTGAACGTAAGTCATTGGAAAAAGCAATTTAAAGCAAAATGGACCAATTAGAATGAAAATTTTATATCGAGGGTTTAAAAATAATAAGATCCTAAGAAATGGAGTTATTATATAGGACAGATTTGCAATACCGGTTAATTATAGCCTTAAAAGTATCCGGACACTTGCAGATTTTCATTTTTTGTGAATTTCTCCGAATGGTTTAACCGACTACCATTAAACTTCGGACACGGCGAATAGACAATAACTCACATTTTACATTGAAGATTCGGTCCTGAGGTAATTAGGGGATCATTCAAACTGATGAAGACAAAAGGTGTTTGGCCAACCCCGCTTCACAGAATACTGATAAGATGACACTTTCAGAAAATGGTAATTGTTTTAAAGTGCATAATATTTACAGGAATTTTCGTAAACTCAGCGCAAATATTTCGGAAGATATAAAGGGTTTTCTTAAAAAAGTCTCAAATTTTTTCCACCTGTTCTGCTTATAACATGCAGAGTTTTCTGTTATATTATACGAAACTTACAGAAAAGATGATTAACATGTTAGAGAAGCATTTGCGTAAAACTTTGGAAAAGAATTGTTGAATATTACAGGAATTATGAGCATTTTAGTAAATAATGTTTTATCAGTGCATGCGCGAAACATAGCGTAATTTTTCTTCACAACTTTAAAGCCAGATATATAGGACAACTTATATAAAAAATATTCAGTTCAATATCATTAGTATTAAGAAAGATATCGGCATTATAACGAGCAGAATTTGAATTGTCGAAGAGAAGCTAAAAGATGAGGGGTTGTACACAAATTGGATATTTTTAAACTTATATCTTTAAATAGTTATATTGAATTGTATATTGTTAGAATTTGCTGAATACCCAGCTAAAGACTTATCAATTGCGTGTATATAACTTAAATTCAAAGCCAATTAGGCAGTATAAATAAATAAAAAATTTCCATTACTTTAATTATATTATTTTACAGGATTATTAACAAATTACATATTACAAATTTTACGGCCAAACGATATTTTTTAAATATCATATTTATTTTATATGAAACGATTTTTTTATCTAATTAATTTCTTTTCTTAAAATATTTTAATAATGCACATATATATATTTTTATTCGTTACGAATATTAGAAGTGTTCATGGGTATTCAGCAAATGGTATTCACAATTCAATATAACTATTTAAAGATAAGATTAAAAGAGAAGTTTAAAAAATATCAATTTGTGTACAACCCCTCATCTTGGCTTCTTCGACAGGAGCTAAAAATTCTGCTCGTTGTAATGCCGATATCTTTCTGAATACTAATGATATTGAACTGAATACTTTTATATGTTGCCCCTATATATCTGACTTTAAAGTTAGAAAAGAAAATTACGCTATGTTTCGCGCATACAGTAAAACATTATTTACTAAAAAATGCTCATAATTCCTGTAATATTCAACAATTCTTTTCCAATGTTTTACAAATGTTTCTCTTAACATATTGTCATCTTTCTGTAAGTTTCTGTATAATATAACAGAAAACTCTGCATGTTATAAGCAAAAAAACAGGTGGAAAATTTGAGACTTTAAGAAAACCTTTATATATCTTCCGGAAATATTTAGTTGAGCTTACGAAAATTCCTGTAAATATTATGCACTTAAACATTACCATTTCTGAAAAAAAAAAAAAAAAAAAAAAAAAAAAAAAAAGTTTGCATCTTGTTATCAGTATTCTGTATATGGGGCCAAACACCTTTTGTCTTCATCATTGTAGACGGTCCCCTAATTACCCTCAAGACTGAATCTTCAATCATGTAAAAATGAGTTATTGTCTATCTTTTACATGTCCGAAGTTTAATGGTAGTCGGTTAAACCATTCCGGAGAAATTAAAAAAAAATGGAAAGTCTGTAAGTGTCCGATACTTTTAAGTATAGTATACTTATGATATATACTGAAATGAAAGAAAATTTGTATAATTATTAATAAGAATCATTTCATTAACATTTAAGAAATATTCTCTTATTAAGAAGTATAAACAAACATTATGTTAGTTATAAACAGCCACTTATTGTTTCCCACAAGATTTTGACCTTGGTGCTGGAACACAGTAAATTTACTATAAAATGAAAGATTAAGACGCTGCAGATAAAAAAGAACATGCGGATCTCAGATATAGCCTACTAATATGAGACATATATGATTAATAGCTGCTCCTAACGAATGGTTAACAACGGTTTCAAAACAATTCAAAAAATTAAAAATTTTGATCTGCAAAATGTGTTATATAGATGGTTGCCTCAGAAAAACATTCGGCCAAATATCTTGAAAGAATTCTATACTTAATTCATTCTCCTTTTGTAAAAAAATTTTTACGTTGTTGATCTCACATTCTGAAATGGTCATCTGCTATTTTATCATCGTTTCGCTTATTTTTCTTAAAGGAAACATTGATTTGTACCTAACCGGTAATATTATACAAAAGTAGACATTGTATAAAAATAGATAGAGAATTTACAGTAGATCTTACGGTTTTTAGAAAAGATTTGAAGTAACTGTTAAATGTTTATGAGTCGATTTGTTCAGTAAGCTTTTGTATTTTAACAATATTCAATAACTCTTTTGTGTTTTTAACAATAAAAATATACTATGAATGGAAATTATGTATTAAAACTCCTGGAGATAAGTCATGCAATAAAATGGCTGAATATATGAATGCAGAACTGTATACATTAGTTTCACATGAAGGAAGTAAAGGAAATAAACAGAGTTTATTTATTTTCAATCACAATAAGTATAAGCTTTATTTTTCAGTGACTCATAATGTGCTTCTACGAAGAAATATTTTAAGAAATTCAATAAAATACTCAATCAGTTTTAAGGTATCCAAACACATTGAAAAGTCGATTTTCGGCCAAAATTCCCATTTTTTTAATTTTTGATGATTTGGATAGTTCTTTCATTTAACTTTCTAAAACATATTTACTTTTGTCGGTACGTTTATTAGAAGATGAGATATTAATTGTTTTATAACAAACCGAAAACCGGAAGTGGGCGTTTAATTAACTTGAAGTTGTCATTTAAAGGACAGAATCATGTCAAAAATTCTTTTAAACTGCATTTTTTCAAGTTAATATGATGTTAGTATACTTTTTGGGAATTATTTTTAAAGTTTAGATACTTAATTTAAGCGCGTGGCAAAACTAAAACTTGATTTTCTCAAAACTAGATGTTATGCATAATTTTCACACTTCAAACATGATAACTCAAGATATTATCGTTCGATTGCTCTGAAATTTTATGAACACTTTCTTCAAATGTGTCTCTAGTGAATGTACTAGAATAATGTGTATTGTAACAATATTTTTTTAATTATGGTCTTTTATCTGAAAAATGACATGAAAAATTTGCTGAAAATCTTATGATGATTGTTCGATTAGCTCTAAAATTTTTATTTATACAAAGAATGTTAAGATTCTAGTACAAGCACTAGTCCATAGTATGTACTTTATTTTAATTAAAGATTTTTGTAAATTTATAATAATTTATACTCAAAAATCATACTCTAATATTAATCTTTATTAAATTCGAATCTTAAAAACATATTTTGGTGTTTCTATTTCACAATTTTAGAAAAAAGTGCTCCGAACGTGTTCGGATACCTTAAATAAATTAAAAAGTGTCTGTAGAAGGTTACGTTCACCATCCGTAACTAAACTACTTCCTGGTAAACAAAATAAATAAAATCATGTGATTTTTAAGAAAGATTTCAAATAGTGCAAAAACCTTACGATAGTAGAAAAATTGTAAAATTTTTAGTAGTAGATGAAAGTGGGGTAAAACCGGGTAGCTAATGTTCGAAGACTTGCTGGAGCTAAAATATTCTACAGAGAGCTTGTCAAATTGTATTAAAATATTCGTTGTTTATCGCAGTACAATATATATTTCCAGAAAAGTCACAGTTTCCTTACTTTATTATCAATGATTTTTATATAAAAAACGACCCGGTTTTACCCCACTAATGGGGTAAAACCGGGTACATGTTAACATTATGGGAAATTAGGAAAACTCGATTTCAGTGGAAAAGTTACAATCGTTTTTATTTTATTTGGCAATTTCAGAATGCTAGTTACAAAATTCACATGTAAAGCAGTTGTCTTCTTACTCCGGGCCACTGCAGCTTCTGTGAGCACCACTAAGACAGTTCTTACATTTTTCTTTATTTAACTTAGAAAATTCATCATTAAAATATAAACAATCAACGACCTATTTGTTTTTGTCGACTTCATCGGAGGAATCATAAATGCTGACTGTACCTGTCTTACACCACTTGGAGTACCCGGTTTTACCCCGAGTGCAGAGGTTATAGAAAAGGAAATAGAACGGCGCAATTATTGGATTAAATCCTTATTGTTTGATAGGGTATAAATTCTTAGTAAACGTATAATAATCTGGACTAAAAATGGTTTTTTAAAGTGTAATGATTTTTAAGTAAGGATAGCTTAAAATCAAGCGAACATTAGAGAGTTGACGTCTTAAAACAAATAAACCTTCAGAGAAGCAGTGAATTCAACAGCTGCAACACACCACTATGATTGTTCCTTTTTCTTGACTAGTAGAGTGTAATTCAGTATCTGTCCGCTAGAAAGAAGAACTAATATTGCCAGAATTGAGGGTACCCGGTTTTACCCCACTCTCCCCTACAACTATAGCTATGTCATACTTAGTGGGAAATAGTTCTTACTATTCTTATTAAGTAATTATTAAGCCTTTTTAATATCAAATTTAAGGAGTTTTGAATAATTTTTTTTTCTAGGATATATTGTCCCAATCGTGTTTAAAAGTGGGACAACATATCCCATCAGTGATCAAATTGGTACAAGATTATTGTTACGAAGCTGTAAAGTTGTTTCCTTGAGATGCTAATCTTATGGCAGGAAAGAGTGTTTTACAGATGTTTTACTGGAATAGTCCCAGTCTATTATACGATTGGGACATATTGTCCCAGGAGATTCCGACGAAACGGGAAAAGTCGCCGTGTTTTTCATACACACATAAACAAAAAACTTTTCCTTGATGGATTTTATCCGAAATTTGATTCAGTATTCATTTGATGCTTATAAATAACCCATACCAAATTCTATCCATGTATCTCTTCATTTTAATCGTGCTTACATACAATAATAATAATGCTCTTGCCTACTCTTGAAGGTTTGAAACTTGGAAATTCATTAAAGTTTTGAGATAAAACTTTCTGACGATTTTAATGCTTTCTCTCTGCATAAATCATACAGAAGAAAGTAAATAATTGCAAAAATAAATTAGTCTTACATTCATAAACTTGTATGTGTTGAAACATTTCTCCTGATTTATTATATATATATACAAGCTCGTTCAATGTAGAGGTAATCGCTTAAATTGTTGAAAACTCCTTATTTGGATTGTCTTTTTCAATTATTAATTTAGTCTTAAAAGTAACACAATTAATATGATATGTTCAAAACCTTTCTATAGGTACTTTTGGCATTAATTTAATAATTTTGATTATTGGATAAATTAAATTAGGTATGTAATCAGTTAAAATTCTTGAAATGGATGTTTGATGCGTTTGTTGTTTTGCTTGTGAATCAATGTGTAATATATATATATATATAGTTAAATATTTTAATTAATCAAAACACGTGTTATATTTTAAAATACAAATATTAATCTAGAAATTAAAATTAAAATTAAATTACGTTATCAATAATCATACAAATGAAATACAAAAGATAGTTTGATTAACCACTATTATACTATGAAAAAGGACAACCTAGAAATAGAATTCCAACAATCAAATGCTTATCAGCCTTGGGAACTGATATGTCGCATTAATCTAGATTTGTGGCTCCAACTCTCTGCGAAAGCCAATTGTTGGAAAAACGAAAAAATAGAGGAATAATTCCCGAAAATTTTTCAAGATTAGAAACGAGAAAGTAAATAACCTATAACATACGAATTCCATAGTTATATTTATTGTTAGGACTTATCCTAAAGACACTTCCGCAAAAAATTTGAGAATAACAAAAATATTCATAATTAAATAGAAATTGGTCATTTTCATGCACATGGTTTTGATAATGTTGATATTAGCATCATTAAGATAGTTCCTTACATAAAAAATAGATTATGGTGAAAAAATTTTTTATATAACACTGCAACACTATTTATCCTTATGGACTTAATGTATTGTATTTTGGGAAAAACATTTTGAAAGTTTTAAAAGGTAATGAATCTCATTACTTTTATAAAGTAGAAGCTTTTAATATAGAAAAAAGACATGGTAAATCTAGTATAGCTAGACACAAGAGAGATAATAAAGAACTTAAGATTATTAATGAAGATTTATTGGTACTGTGTAAGAATTTTGATAAAGACTTTAACATAAAAAAGATTAAACGATATATGTTTGGATTAAATAAAAAAGAAATAAAAGCTAGTAGAGAATTAATTATGAATAATAAGATAGACTCACATGCATGGGATTTGATTAGAGATATCTTCAAATTTATTTATAAAAAATTTAATTTATCACATAACACTTCCAATAAGAAAGATATTGAATATTGTACCTTCCTTTTCATGAATAAAAAGTACGACAAATGTAAATTTTCTGCTATATTAGATAAAATATTAATTGCTTCCCTATAAAAATATTAAAATTAAACGTTCATTTAAATATAACACACAGTTAGGCAGAATGATTTTTAACTATAATAATATAAAAGAAAGTAATACGAGTGATGATTGCAAGTGTTTAAAATATAATAATTTCTTGAATGAAGATCATGGACATGTAATGACTGGAGATTTGAATATTGTTGGAAATGAAAAACTTAGAGAATTAATGAGTAAAGGCACAAAGCATCGAATGCCTATAGCTAATAGTAATGAAATTATTAAAAAACAAATTAAAAAAGATATTGAGAAATTTATATTAAATATAGCAATTAAATATAGTCTGCCTCTAGAGGCATTTAATGAATATAGACATAAAACATTATTCGATCTTTTTAACTATAATTTTAAATCTAATGATTTTAATAGATATCCTGATATTGAAAAACATATTAAAGAATTGTAAACAGAATTTGTAATAGTCTATATAGACAAAGTGCCCAGTAATTTTGCTATAATATTTAAATATTTTTACAAAAAAATACTTAATGATCATATTATTATTAGTGATATTTATAAAGAGACAAATTAGGTGAAAGAGAAATTTCTAATAGAATTCAGGCCTTCCATAAGAAATTGGGATTAATTATATTAAAAAAGATTATCCTGGCATCTTTCTTACACCAAAATTTCACAAGAGTCCTCTTAAATTTAGAAGTGTGGATACTAATGGCTGGAATACTTATATTACAAAATCTGGCAAACTGTTGCAAAAATACATACAGACAGTGATAGAGAATTTAAATAAGCAAAAAGATACAATTATAGCAAATAATAGTGTAGAGATATTAAATGTAATTAAAGATGTAGAAATACCTAGTGTACATACTTTTGACTTCCATGATTTATTTAATAGTATAGATATTGAAGATTTGACTAATACCCTAGTAAATATACATAAAGATTATGATCTTAAAAAAGATATTAACATTAATAATTTTAAAAATCTTATTCATCTTGTTCTAAAAGAAAGTTATATCTTTTTTGATAATAAGATTTTCCATCAAATTAAAGGATTACCTCAAGGAGGTACAGCTAGCAATAGTTTAGCAAATATTTATCTTCACTACTATGAGAAAGATTTGACTAATTTTAGCCATAATGTATTATTCCGCTGTATAGATGATTTAATATTATTCAATAAAGAAATAGACCTTAAGCCCCATATTGACTTCTATCCTGAATATTTAAAACTTATAAAAACTAATGGCAATGAATTAGCTGCATAATTTTTAGATCTAGATATTAAAATCATAGATAATAAATTAGTAACAGATATCTTTGATAAAATAAATGCAATTAATTTTCAAATTAATAAATTTTGGAATAGTAATCTTAGCATTTCTGTCTTCAAGAATTTAGTAAAAAATTATATAATTAGAAATAATAATTTAGTAACTGACATTGATATTAGAATTAAGAACATAAAAATTTTTTATTCCTTTGCACTGGATTATGGAATGCCTATAAGTTTTCTAAGAGTATATATAGATAAGAAATATTTAGGTCATTTAGAATAAAACACTCATATTGGTTTATAAAGGAATATTTTTATTTCTTTGATAGTGAGATAGTGTTTTCACATATTCTACTCGTAAAGTGTAATTTTATTCAAATTTGGATACTGAGTTACTGGGTTAAGATTTATTACATAGATGGCGCCAGGATCTTTCATGAGAAATTTTCCTTTTTAAGAGACAGTTTTATCAATTTTCAAATATTATCTAGATAAATAACTGTTTTACATTTTTTAAAATGTTTTTGAGAATTTTAATATAGGTATCTTACTAATTCTTCATATCAAAAATTAATTATATTATTTGGTCAATTATGCTGTTTCATGGTAAGAATTTTGGTTGTGGCAACATGTGATGATTAGGGAGTGCAATCCGGCACCAATTTCAATCCGGTTGGATTCCCATCGATCCGGTAGGATCCGATTGGATCCGGCTGGATTGGTCACATCAGAACTATTTTGCCTTTTCATTCCAAAATCAACTGTATAAAAGATGATCAAGTGAGTGTATTACTAAGTTTATTTCTTATGAAATCAACTTTATTTACACTGTTATAATTAATCAATATTTACGTATTAATAAACTATAAAAATTTAGTATACTGTAACTAGTTAAATTGTAATTGCTATATTAGTTTAGTAATAATTAAATGACGGGCAGTTAAGTTCAGTCTCACTTACTAGATTTCTCAAATGACATCAATGATATCTTGTAATGTCACTAACATTACATTATGTAAGTAACTTATATTAAATCTAACTAAATCAATCTTACCAACTGAGATCACAATAATTAGGTAATTTAGGCAAGCTAAGCAGTCCCATACTTATAATTATGACAGTCATCATGAATCTGTTTAATCAATGGCACAATTATCACAATAACGAGTTGAAAACTTCTTATTTTTTAATATACTTACTTTAAATTATTATTTTAAGTAAAACAATTATAAAAAATCACTTTTGGTTTTGAAAAAAGGATCGTAGGAAACAAATAGTGTTAATTGTGTCATCTGCCAATCGATTTCTTACAGAGCTACAAATATAACCAGTGGCCGAGAAGGCCCTTTCTGCTTCTACACTTGCTTTTATTGTCAACAAATACTCATGAATAGAAGACAAGTTTTTTCCTCGAACTCCTTCACTTTCATATTCAGTTATTTCCTTTTTTAAAATTTTCTCAAAATCTTTCTCTTTTTTGGTATTTATGCTATAGGTTTTCATATCTTGCTGGATTTGCATTTGTAATTCTTTCTGTAATGTCAAATCATTTTTGAATGACGATGAATCTAAGTTATTTTCTACTACATTATCTGTGTTTTCGTTAAAACTATCATCTTGAATAACTCTTTCTAAGATATTTTTTCATTTCTAATCGTACAACTTTTATTTTTCAGCATAGTAAATGTATCATCAGCTCTTCTTGTATCATCATCATATTTTTTCATTCTGTATGTATATTAATCTTCCTGTTACTAGTGTGGCGTTCTTTTGTCCTCACGCGCAGTGCCTCAGATAATTCAGCACTTAACACTATGTCTTGAGTAAGATTCTTCTCTAAAATAAACTTTAGTGTTGTTTCAGCAGCTCTTCTGCATAGCGCCTCTATGGCCAACTTAAATGGCTACAAACTGTCAATCAGGTCTTTTATTTTCAACCAATCTAAGTCGCTAAATTTTGTGTCAGATCCTATATCAATCAAAGCTTTATATATACACACTTTCAGCTTATGAAATCTTTCTATCATAGCCATAAGACTGTCTAAATCTAGGCTTAATTCCTTGCCTGTATCCTCTTTCACATACTTTTGCAGGTACATATCGTATTTAGTAGGCGATCTTTTGAATAACTTCACCACTTTCCGCACTTTTTGAAGAAGATCATTGTATCTAGGAATTACTTCAGCCCTTGAAAGATGAAGATTACGAGGATCTGTTGTTGTTGTTACTGTCACTCCTTGTTCTTCTTGAGTATCATTCGTGTCTTCGTCGTCTGTATCTGATCCATTACAAGTAATTTCTTGGTGTTCCTCTTCTCTTTCTATATTCTTTTTATATTAATATGTGGACTACTGCTAATTGTAAACCATGTGCGAAGCACACTTGCTGGTCGCAACTCATAAGCCGTCAATATACATCAATATTAGTGTCAGAATCAAGACCGAAGCTTTCTAGGCGGTTTTTTTTATCAAACTGATAGTATGTTCCGCAGTACACGAGCCATGTATACTAATTAAGCCAAGATTAAAGTGTTTTTCTCTGTGGTGTACGTTCTGGTTCAAATATCGGTGATTTTTCTGAGAAGTCCATTCGTCAAAACTTAAAGCGAATCTTCTTCCTTGTTTCTTAAGATATTCAAACTCAATAATCAAGTCAGCTTTAACGGTGTTTGCAAAATTTGTAACTATAGATATTATTGTGTTTAATGAATTAGGAAGTTGAAATCCGCTTTTCGAAAACAAATATCTCAATTCTGACGATGAACAAAATTAACTGAGGGCCACACCATCTTTACAGACCATTTTTGAGACCATCTTCTCCATAGAGTTTTCCTTTTTGAAATAACCGTCAATTGTTTTAGTCTTTTTATTGTGTATTCCTTCCTCACAAATAATATCAACTGAATCAGTTTTTGACGTGGATACTTTAGGAAACAAATCGTGGTGGGGCAAGCGCGGAGTGTGGTAGCGGGTGAGTCAGCGTTGAACGACTCGTACTCACCGAGAATTTAAGTACCTACTCATGCAACAACGCGAGTATTTTTTCAAGAAATCGGTTTCATGTATTTTTTAATTTACCGGATCCGGTGATCGAATCCGGCAAATTGGTTCCGGATCCGGTTGACGTCTAATGATGCCGGATCCGCCGGATTACCGGATCCGGTTTTCCGGATTGCAATCCCTACATGTGATGTCAATGTGAATGGCGCGTTATATTGAAAGAGATGAATTCTGGTAAGTATAAGAGGAGATAATGATTAGTTAATGTTTATTGAAAAGTATGGGTATTTTATTGAATTATATATTTACTGTCTTTAGTGCAATATCATAGTGCAATATAATGTTATATTCCATATTTTTATCCTGAATTTTAGTCGTTTCTATACAGTTATGTTTTATTGTTAGGGTTCGTATAAGAATTTTCTTTCTAAATTCTTTCATTTTAGGGTAAATTACCCTGCTTGTTTCTTCAACAACAATAGTAACAAGGATGGTTTGTACAGCAAAATTAATTTAACCTGGCTAAAGCTTTTCCACAGCCAAGCTGCTGTATTAATTGTTGAAAACTCCATTTACTTGGTTTGCCTATTTCAATACTTTTAATAACAACAGAGTTTTTTTACTTGTTGACATATAAATTCTTAAACTTGAATTTTTGTTCATGGTATCTTTAGTATTTTCAATTTTTTTGATTTTATTTAAAATTGATGCATTGTTCAAATAATGATTTTTTAGTATAGAATTTGATTCTTGATATGTTTTGTTTACTTTATTTCTGTATGATTATATACAAGTTATATTTGGATTTATAT
>BGPR01046324.1:0-12070 GCA_013235015.1 Araneus ventricosus | reverse complement strand
CGGTCAAACCTTCTAATGTACTTTAACCCTTTGACTACTAAGAGTTCTGAAAATCTGAGCACAGTTGTTTACGGAGGTTTGCTTACCCTAATTGATCTGTGGAATGGATTCGTCCGCCCCGTTCCCCCCTTTTCTCCTCACTACGGTTGGTGGGAGATATGAATGGCAGGCCTTTCATCTCTCCCTTAAGGGCCGGCCGAAATCCGCCCCATTAGTATGGAAGTTGCATGGTCGGTTATGGCCGGCTTAGGTGTCAGAGTGTTAAAGTCAGAAATTTTAGCTTTAAAGTCCTTCAGACGGGAATGTTTAGTTCAATCATTTATATTTAGTGAAATTAGACACAATAAAGATGGAAAGTGGTGAAGTTTTAAGAAATATTCACTATTTACACTGTGTCCCTGTGAGAAGAAAAAGTGATTTAAGGGTGTCTTATAATTAAAAAGTAATTAAAATGTGTTGCTAACTACGTGTCTTGTCATCTTAATTTATCTGAGACATAAGGTTTTGAAATAGCTAATCCATACTTTTCTCGTGATTGATATTCATTTTTCTTACTTGCAGGACCCAATGAATTTACAATATCGGATTTTTGGAGGATGGTTTGGGAACAAGAATCCTATGTTATTGTCATGCTGACGAAAGTTTTTGATTTTATTCGGGTAAGAATGCTCAAGTTCCTCATATATTATTATTACTGCATTTGTGATATTTCTCAATCTTCTTATAAGATGTATTTTTTCCGTAATTGAGAAGTTGTTAAAATGCCTAGATAAATAACGACTTATTTCTGACACAAAGTATTATCCTGAAAATCAGAAGAACATGTATTGGATAATATTAGCCTTGGATTTTTTTAAGGCTACTGTGTTCAATTTTTTTTAAATTTAAAATTTTGTTTGTAACCATTTGGGCGCCATACTTTAATTCCTGCGAAGGATAACAGTAGACGTTAAAGAAAGGGTCGTGATTGATTTAAAGACTTTTAATCAAATACAAAAGGACACAACATACAGGGACAAACAATCAAGGACAAAACACTTCAGGACCTATAAAATAATCTTACAAAAGTCTTTCTGTGGGTGTATGATGTAAACAGACCAACACGCAGGATAATGGAGAATGAAGGTTTATTCACAAATATGCAGGAAAACACGTAGCGCAGGTAATAGGAAACAATAGTTCTTGCACAGATCAGCAATGTAAACAGACAACAATTCACAGGCAATAACAGTTCAGCACTTTGATATGTAGGAACACAAACAGTCAGCAAATAACTAGTAACGACAATAACTGCACTTTCAATAGCGCTCAGCTCACCAGCTTCCTAGCTCGCACTGCAAACGAACTCTAAAGACGTTCGCGCTCCAAGGCGATCCCAGTCGAACAACACACCCTCGTTATCCAAGCGCTCTCCTTATATAGTTTCCCCGTCAGGCCGTGACGTCACATGGAATCATCTAGTACATTCGATCGTATCTCCTCTCCTAATAGAGATATCGAGAAAATTCCAGCACCTTTGAGATCCCATATTTCGTCGCCAAATTTGTCGTCAAGTCGCCAAGATGGTCGCCAAGTTTGTCGCCAAGGTCAGGGGTCCAGACGTGGCTGCTGCCGTCATCCCATACTTGCCCCTGTAAAACTCTCTACCCAACCATAAGACTCACATTGCTGGGAAGCGACTTTCCATGTTTTAACAATATACAATCATAGGGGCAGAACACCATGTTCCATCGCCGACTCCAGAACATGGACTGGCCGTCTCCTCTAACGGCCGCTAGGTGGCGAGCTCGGAAAACACTGTAACCGAGGGTTCGCTGTATCGCGGTTCGACTGTATAATATTTCCCTGTCTTTTCTGAACAATTTAAAACAATCCGCGTTAAAAAATTCCCATAATTATAAAAGTTATGAAGGAAAATGTATCAGCTCTTCAACGTAAACATTGAATATGGCCATATTTTTAAAGCTCTATATCCCAAAATGTGTTTTTTGGTATTGCGCGCACGATATCTCAAGAACTATTGAATATTTTTAAATAAAATTTTAACCGAATATGTATTTTGCTATGTTCTACAAATTGAACCACATTTTGTACATATTTCTCCAAAGAAGTTTTTTGTGGGGTAGAAAAGTTGAAATTTAAACTATTTTTAACATATTTATTTTAGATTGGTATATAAAACAGAAATTAAATTTAAATGTTAATAAATTGTGGTTCAGTTTCTTAAACAGATAGGAGTATTAGCTTGTTTGGATTACTTAGATATCCAAAATATTGTGTTTAGATAAATATTTTATTCCTAATCATTCGCGCAATGTGACTTTCTCATTTTTTTTCCAAAACTTATACCCATATATATTACTGTCTCAAATAAATACATACGAATATGAAGGTTTCAAAATGTGTGTACTATAAGAGAAAGAACACATATTTCTCTGGAAAAAATTGAGTTTCTGAATTGCATTGTTTCAGAGATATAATGTATCCAATTTGACAGTTTTCCACCATTTTTACAAGGTTTAAGAGTCGTATGTCCCCATAAAAGATCTGTGATATATTTTAAAGCATTAAAATAAAACCACGAGTTTTTTAAAGTACAAAATATAGTTTCAAATACCTTCTATAATGCTTTAAGTGCACAAAACTCTTTCGAATTATTAGGTATATTCCTTACAGGAGTATTACCTAGTCTATTGCAATGGTTTTCATTACACGACATAGGGAAAAAAATTTCTTTCTTCACAGATTGCCATGTTGCAAACACGGATGCTTTCTCTTTTAAAAATTCAATTTTTCGGAATTTCAAATCTGTCATTAAATGGAAGCGTTTTTCAAACAGCTCTGATCTCACTTATAATTACTGCTAGAACCAGCGGGAGTGTTCTCCCCTAAACTTTCTCGTATACTTCCCCCANNAGGTGCCGTTTCTCCTTCCACCGCGTGGCTAAAAAAATTCGAACCTTCTGTTATCCAGAATCCAATGACTATCAGAAGGTTTTTCATTATAGTGATTGGAAAATATCTAGGTAAAGAATTCAAAGAGATGCGTACCGATTAAAACGCATCTATCGCACACTGCTAGGTTTCACTCTTGCCGTCTCAAGGACAACTGACGTAATTCGCTCCTTTCGGGAGCGCAGACCATTGCTTCCGTACGCATGCGCGTGTAGATAGCGGATTGGTTTCAATGGTAAATTATACAGGCCGACAGACAGTCAACCCTTTGACGGATTTGGCCCAAAATTTTATACGGACCTACATTCATGGTGATAAAACTGTGTACCAAATTTTATCCATCTAGCTATTCAAGTTTTTGAGTTATAGTGTTCACATGACTTCGGACACACAGACAGACAGACTTCCCGTTGACGGATTTTGTCCAAAATTTGATAGAAACCTACAATTTATGTTTAAAGACCACATACCAAATTTCATCCCCGTAGCTCTAAGAGTTTTCGAGATATCGTGACACACAGACAGACATAATTCTAAAATTGTGTTTTTCGGACTCTGGGAGATCTAAAACGTGGAGATTCGTCAAAATCTCGAGTTCGAATTTTTTGACGATCACAATACTTTCTCTTTGTATACTTTGTATACGAGAAAGTAAAAATATATGAGACAATTTCAGAACTCTCCAAAACTCCTTTTCAAATAAGACATAAAAATGCTCCAAGCACTTTTATTAACTCTCTGGACCCGGCTAGAGTGAGAATTCCAGTGCCTCAAAAACTGAAGTAAATTTTCGTTCACGAAAACAGAATGAAATCCTTCCTTTCTTTACAGAAATTCCAGGAAGCCGACACCCAAATTTGGGCGATCAGTTGTCAACAAAGAAAGGAACCACTTTTCTCCCGTAAAATTCACTCAGGCGCACGAAACCACCTGAGTCCGGCCTCTGTCGAATAGGTCGGTTTGAGGCGGGATTGGACTCATAGGGTTAAAACATTCATTTAAAGTTAAATACAATTTGTAGCGGTTACAATTCACTGCCTTCCCCTTTTTATGGTAGGCGGCGCTACTAGAGCCATCCGGGTTTTTCCCATGATGCCTCTCTCTTCTTCTTCTGTGTACTTGCCTTGTGTTGTTGTTCTCTGTCTTGCGTCTTGTACCTTTTAATGTACTGTGTCGTGGAACTTAGCCATCTAATAAAAATGGTTCTTGAAATTGAATTAATTCTTTAACAGCGGCATTCCATATAAACATGAGTCTCGTCCCTCAACAAATTTAATATAAAAATAGAACTGATTCCAGACATTTCTTCTTTCTAGAACTCTACTTGGTATTATTTCCCTTAGAAAATATTTCTTGCATTTTCCTTATTAAGATATACTTCCTATACAAGAAAAATAATTGCTTTTCGAAGACTTTTAAAGCAAGCAAGCGACTCCTATTAGACAACGATCAGGAATCTTGAAAGCGAAACGATTTAAGAAACTACACAAACTTGTGATCACACAATGACGATTTAACAATTTCTGATGTAGAATTTAAAAAGAGAAAAGCATTCCAAAGTAGGTTCCGAAACTGATAACGCAGCACAGTTGAGGTTGGAAACCAAGAAATGATTATACTGGAATCGTAATCGTTTTCAAATTGCATTTCTTTATATTTCTTTTTATCAATGTATAAACAGATTTTCGGTTACGGCTATTGATGTGGGTTAAACAGATTTTCGGTTACGGCTATTGATGTGGGTAAGAATAATGAAAATAACGCTGTGCGATAAAGACAGACCATTAAAAAGAGAAAAGCATTCCAAATTAAGTTCCGAAACTGATAACACAGCACAGTTGAGGCTGAAAACCAAGAATTGATTATACTGGAATCCTAATCGTTTTGAAATTGCATTTCTTTAGATTTCTTTTTATCAATGTATAAACAGATTTTCGGTTACGGCTATTGGTGTGGGTAAGAATAATGAAAATAACGCTGTGCGATAAAGACAGACCGCTGGTTAGAAAAACTCTCGGAAACAAATAATATAGTAGAGAACTTCGATCGAAAGATTTGGATAAGTTTCTACTATGCTGTATACCTCACTGAGTTCCGCACAAAAATTTTGGAATTTTGTTCATGTGTTTATCTGTTTCTCTGTGCGATTTTAAACAATATACCTCAAAAATGCAATGAACTGGATAGGTGAAATTTGTCATTCGTGCATCAAAATTGTAGATCTGTAATGTAGTTTTCGATGACAACCAAAAACGGGCAGAGGCACTTTTCCTAAACTCATACTCTATTTTTCTTAACTCTAATTATAAATAACACAAAAAGGTCATATTTATAAAGACACTAGCTGTTACCCGCGACTTCGTGCGCGAAGAATTTGAATTGCTACTTTTTTTGAATTTACGAATGTAAATGTTTCGTTATATATAGAAAGGGGAAGTCAAAAGTTCTGACGGTTGATAATACATAATTGGACGACTAATTTAATTCTCTGTTACTGTAAATTACATCATTGTACTCAATGGTATCATCTGCTCTTTGGAATATATCATCCACCATGCTATATGTCATCTGCTTCTACTGTTTAAAAGAATACATAAGACAAAATATACCTTCCTATTATAAAAACTCTGACAACCATATCATATACGTCAATGGACGATCCTGGTTTGTTTATTTTGGATTCATAGACCGTTTTCCGGTAACCTTCCGATTTAAGCAATCGCCAAATCTATTTGGCAACTGTATCAAGCGCCAAGCTGGAAATAAAGGTGAATTAGTTCAAAGTCTAACCGTTGCCTAGCAACGGAGTAGCTATAAATATTCGTTATTTCAAAATCGTCTGCACGCATTTTAAAGTTTTGGAACTTTTAAAAATTAATAACAATCGAAGGGAAAATGTCAGAGAAATAAAATTAGTATCATTGAAAAGGTAAACATTTGAACTTTAAGATGGTATAAAAATATTTTTTGTCGGACAGTTTGCTCCGAAGTTACGGCGGAAAAACGATTTCGGTTATTTTCTAATTAACTGACTGTTTAATTAACTTTGGGACTTGGAAAAGTTCATAAGTGTCTTCCCCTTCTCTTAAATAATAAGTGTACAAAATTTGGTTGAAAACCGTCCATTGGTTTAGGAGGAGATGTGGAACATAGCCACATACATACCCACCCACATACCCACAATGACTTTTATTTATATTAAGATTTTAGCATGAACGTTGCTATTCACATTGAATGAAAATGTTATATTTATTTATTTATTCAAAGAAAGCACACTACAGAGATGATTCCATTTACAGAGTGCATGTTCAAAAACGTACAAAGAACACAAGCCACAAAGTGAATTAAAACACAAGGGAAAAAAGTAACTTCAGAGAATACACAAATTCAAGACTCAAAACCACATTAATTATAAAAATGCAAACACATAAATGTTTTAAAAAGAAAACACGCAATTACAAAAGCACTAAAAACACACTGAGGTTCCAAAAGTCCGTGTTGCACACCGTCACATTAAAATTATAAAAAATCACACTAATTTTTAAAAAATTTAGAACATTAAATCAACAAACCAGTAAAAAAGCAAGGATCAAGAAGTCAAACACACACAAACACTAGATCAACGCATAAAAATTTTAATATATATAGTCGAGCGTAAGAAAAGAATAAGATATCAGGTCATGCATTTAAAAGTTGAAAACAATTCGATTTAAAAACAGTAGGAGACATATGATAAATTTCCAGTTCATTAGAGATCCTGCTAAAAGTCTTATAAAATTTATATAACGAGAACCTGTTAATATAATTAAATTTTGAAGAGCTACTGGATAGATCGTTGATTGTTTTGTATCTATTGCGTTACTTTTCTGCTTAGCTTGCTTCTGAAAGAAGGTAAATTTTTATCTCTTTCTTTTGATTATGGATTGAAAAAAATTTTGGATTTATGTTCTTTATTTGGTGGCCGGACAAGATTCGTTTACAGGGCTGACAGATTCAGACCACAGGGTAAGGGAATAAATTAAACATGACTTTTGTCGTTCTTTCCGAAAATCTTGTTACTTTTTAACTAAAAATGTGCTTGCTTCTGAAGGTGAAACCATTTAGTTCCTTTTCATTTTTGAATATTTCTTAAAAATTATTCTTGTGAGTAAAATTTTGGTTTTCTATAGTTCTTGTTGTATTTTTTAAAATTCTGTTGAAATCATTCTTTGCTGCTGTCGTTTGCATGAAAACTTCATGTTTCATATTATTTTTCATTTTATCATTGTTTTTTAATTTATTTTCTTTTAATTTAAATTTCTTTTATTTGTTTTTGTATTTCGTTAGATTTGGCTGCATATGCGCCTTTCTATTTTATGCAAAATATGTTATTGTTTTTTATTTTAATCGAAATTTAATTAATTAATTTTGCTAAATTTTAAGAATTATAACTATTAAATTTTGAATACACATTTGGAAAAGAACTTTGGTTTCTTAAAGATCTGGCAGGCACAGCGAAATTTGTGGAGCTCAGTGTATCTGTACAATCGATCGAACCATTTATAACCTTGTAAATTGCTTCATTTATTTGCTAGAACTTTGATTCTCATGTCCAGTGATAATAAAGTAGAGTCTCCCTACAACGAAGTCTCCCTACAGCGAATTTCTCCCTATAACGAAATTTTTAATCGGAATGTTAAATAACATTCAAAATACTCTCCATCTAACGAAGTGGTTGTCTCTCTATAACGAATTTCTTCATACCTTTATCTTTTCGATTTTTGTCATTTTTGAAGAAAGTTGATAATTTCTGTGCAAACAAATCGCTCACACGTGCCTGTTTCTGGAACCACTCGCATTGTTCATTCCAGCGATAACACGTAACAATAGAATGCTATGTAAAGAGTAATGCAGTTGTGGGGACCTGGGTTTCTACAGAGGGAGCAACATTTCTACGGGTCAAGATCATAGGTCAAGATTCCAAGAATAGGGGTAAAGTAGTGGTGGAAACAGCAAATGGATGTGACAATACGCATTTTATGTTTATCCGTACTAGTACATATTATTCTTTAAATTGGTGAATTGTCTTCACTTTTGAGCCTTTTATTTATACAATAAAAATTAGTATAATTTTAACAAATTTATAATAAATATTACTTCATTTTTAATTGAAAGTCATAATTAAATATTTTTGAACTTATCGCACATACTGAAAGGTTTGTAACATTTACTTAAATAACTGCAAAAATCTCTAATCTCCGCATAACGAAATTTTCTCTGTAGCGAGTTTTTCAACTGGAACCAAGCGATTTCGTTATAGGGAGATTCCACTGTATATCATAGAAACCACGCTGCAGACATTTTTATAGAGTTAGATTATATGCACAACACATGTGAGTCACACCGTCTAGTGAAATATTCATTGCATTTATTTGCGTACATGTAATCGTAGCTAAAAACTTTAAAAATTATAAACTAGAAAATCAAAGGAAGTTTAGCACTGCAATGAAACTGGATCATCAGCAGATAATTTTTTGAACTTCAAGATCAAAAATCGCTTTCGTCGGAACTAGTCTCCGAAGTCACCAAAAACCAACAGCGACAAATAGACAATGAAAAAGATATTTTGGATACTTTTAAAGTATTTTTGTGGATGCTAGTCCAAAATGTGTTTGGTTGCATAACGTACAGGTCCACTCCTTTCTGACCACACATTAAAAGTGAGTTTGTTATGAGGGATATAAAAGAGAAATGTGGTGAAATTTTCCGAATTTTTAATGTGGTGTAAATATTATTTTTAAAGAAGATACCACGCACAACTAGTTACATAAACAGAGAAAAAATAGCTGCTTTATGTATCCTTCTGTCACAACAAATACCGGAATTGCGTTGCTTCGGTCAGGATTTTAAAACTTCACTTTTGGAGTAGCTCAAGAAAAAAACATAAGAAAGGCGCAGTTCGGGTACAAGCCGTAGATTTTTCGAGAAAAAAACAAGTGTTTCGCATTAATATGCAATTTAATTATCAATCTCTTTAGTACAATATGTACACAGAGTAGTATAATTTTTACAGAATAGATAAATCACAAGTTTATCGCATGTAGAGAGAGTCTGTGGTAGCTTGTGATTTATCTATTCTGTAACCATTATACTACTCTGTGTAAATATTGTATTAAAGAGAGTGATAATTAAATTACATATTAATACGAAACACGTTTTTTATGATTTTATCCCGACATTTTCACGAAAATCTACGGCACGGACCCGAAATGCACCTTTCTTATGTTTTATTTAGAGCAACGTTTGCTGGCGCCATCGGTTGACAGTATATAGAACTACATTTCGCGTATGCGCAGTAAAACCTTATTTACTACAAATGCTCATATTTACCGTAATATTCAAATTTTTGAATTCAAATTTTAATACAATGTTTCTTTTACGTATTGTCAAGTATTCTGTAAGTTTCGTACAATTCGAAAGAAAACTCTGCGTGTTATATTCAAAAAACATGCGGAGTTTGAAATTTTCAATTTAATACTGATTTTTACTTATATTCTGATAAATATTTTTATTGTCTCACTTTGGGTCCTAGTAATACTCCTCGAGCTCTTTAAAATGACACCAGAATCAACCTCCTAGCTAAACGCGTTTCCACGCCACACTTATTTATAACCTTACATAAACCTAATTCATAACAATCGCGCGCATGCGCCTACACTGGTACGATGACGTCACAGGCAAAGGAAATACTATGCGACAAACTGTTACAGATATGATCCATCCGTTGTGGCGTCAACCATTCTTTTCGCATTATTAATCTCGTAGTTATTAGCGATTCAAATATTATAGTACTTTGTCACACAAGAAAGTTCGACCGACTATCACTGTAACGAGCGGAAAGACGTTTTCATGTATTCAATCTTTATTTGTTATACTGTAGAGATCAATTTTAAAGAAGATATCATGCACAAATAGTTATATAAACAGAGAAAAACCAGCGGGAGTGTTCTCCCCTAAACTTTCGCGTATACTTCCCCCAAAAGGTGCCGTTTCCCCTTCCCCCGCTCGGCTAAAAGAATTCGAACCTATTGTTACCCAGAATCCAATGACTACCAGAAGGTTTTTACTTTCTCGTATACGAAGTATACAAAGAGAAAGTATTGTAATCGTCAAAAAATTCGAACTCGAGATTTTGACGAATCTCCACGTTTTAGACCTCCCTGAGTCCGAAAAACACAATTTCGGAATCATGTCTGTCTGTGTGTGTGTCTGTATGTGTGTCTGTGTGTGTGTCTGTGTGTGTGTCTGTGAACACGATAACTCGAAAACTATTAGAGCTACGGGGATGAAATTTGGTATGTGGTCTTTAAACATAATTTGTAGGTTTCTATCAAATTTTGGACAAAATCCGTCTACGGGAAGTCTGTCTGTCTGTATGTTCGGGGTCATGCGAACGCTATAACTCAAAAACTTGAAAAGCCATATGGATAAAATTTTATACACAGTTTTATCGTCATGAATGTAGGCCCGTATAAAATTTTGGGCCAAATCCGTCAAAGGGTTGACTTTCTGTCGGTCTGTATAATCGCATACTTGTTCAGTTTTGAAACTAACTCCCTGCGCATGCCTACTAGTGGCAATGCCTGTGCAAGGAAGGGACGCTCCGAAACTTGGCAGTTTGCCAAAAACAAATTCTGGAGTGATTTTGTAAGGAAGCAAACATTTAGGGAGTCTCGCCAGGTCCTGTTGCGCAAAAGAATGAGCAGAGGATTTGAATTTGTTTTGATCCTTCAAACCACGCGTGGTTCCAACTTTGGTTTACTTGCGACGGAAGTTTATTTGACGTCTTTTATTATTCTAGTTTTCTCTACATGTGTTAGGAGTATACGAGAAAGTTTAGGGGAGACCACTCCCACTGGTTCATTATAGTGATTGAAAAATATCTAGGTCGATTTTTCCTTACCGCTCAAGGACAAACTTAGATGCAATTCGCTACCTGCAATGACATTCCCGTTCCGTTCTTCCATATACGCATGAAAGCGTAGATTATGATTCTTTTCTTCTCAAAGTAATAGAAGAGACGACAGAGGTTGAAGTCAACTCATGATGGATGGCCTGTATTTTATGGAGACGAGATTCATGACGACAGGCAATAAATTTTATTCATCTAGTTATCGCTTTTATTATAGTGTTCACATAACCGCGGGCAGATGAGATAGACAGATGGGACGGATTTAACTAAAATTTGATAGAAAACCTTACAAATTATGTGTCGCTTCACATACCAAATTTCATCCCTGTATCTCTAATAGTTTTCGAGTTATCGTTCACAGACATAATTCCCAATTGTGTTTTACTGTATACGAAGTATACAAAGAGAAAGTATTGTAATCGTCAAAAAAATTCGAACTCGAGATTTTGAATGAATTTCACGTTTTAGAATTCTGATTCCGAAAACAATTATTTTGGAATTATGTCTGTCTTTGTGTGTGTACTGTGTGTGTGTCTGTGTGTGTTCAGGAACACGATAACTCGAAAACTGCTTGTATACGGGGATGAAATTTGGTATGTGGTCTTTAAACATACTTTTATAGTTTCTATCAACTTTGGACAAAACTGTCAACGGGAAGTCTGTCTCGTCTGCATGTTCGAGTCAAGAACGCTATAACTCAAAAACTTGAAAGCCAGATGGATAAAATTTGGTACGTTCATCGTCATGAATGTGGTCCGTATAAAAATTTGGGCCAAATTCTGTCAAAAGGGTTGACTATGTCTGTCGGTCCGTATAATTACTTTTGAAGAGAACTGTCATCTCTATTAACGCATGCGTAATTGCTTTCTACCTCAGTTCTCGTATCGGTTTAATTTCCATCATCTTGGCTCACCGCCAAATTCCTTCTCGAATAAAAAAAGTGAATTAATTATGGAGTGCTTTTAATTTTTCTTTCACGCCGAAAACATTTTCAAGAGATGCATATTTGATTGCGGTTAGTTTTATTTGTATATTTCGTAATGCATTTTTTCTGAGTGGATTTTGAAATGTTTTTACCTGACAGAACGAGTAGTTGCTAAAAGTAGCGAGTAAAGTACCAAACCAAAATTAGTGTCAGCAATACGTAACTGAACGAAGTAATGA
>BGPR01046323.1:0-12070 GCA_013235015.1 Araneus ventricosus | reverse complement strand
TTCGTTTTGAAAATTACAACATTTATTTCAAACATGAGTATTAAACAGATCATAAATATGTAAAAAAAAAAATTGAAATTTTTATTTTCAAGAAATTTGTGGTTTCATTGTGAAACCAATGAACGTTAATGGGCTATTTTTTTCTCCGAATAAGTTATCATCAAAATGCCATTTAAATTATGTAATTCATTTATAAGTATACGTAAGTATTCATGATATTCAACATTCATAAAATTCAATATTTCTATAGAAGATTCAATTTTAAAAAAATATCAAGAACCTCATCATTTTTTCTTTTAGAGATCGAAAGCAATTTAGCTCTTGCAATGCCAATATCTTTATGAATACTAAAGGTATTGAACTCGAATTTTTACATAACTTGACCTATAATATCTGTCTCTTTTTTAAGTTATGAAATAAAAATTACGCTATGATTTGCAAAAGCAAAGTAAAAAAAATGCTCAATGTGTGGTTTCAGTGCGAAACCAATGAATGTTAAAGGGTTAACTAACCTCTTGAAGCGTCATTCTTTTGAAAACAATTTTTAAATGTAATTAATTGAAAACAGAACACAAATATTTACATTGTTTTGAAACATGTTTGATATTTCATTTTAATCTGCTCTTGCTTAGTAAAAAAGTTATCAAGCAATCACGGTGGAACAAAGTAAACAAAAAATAAATTACGCAAATTTCAAAAGATTTCATAGTTCAAATTTCTAAAAACTATACTGGGAGAATGTAAGACCCTACATCAGTCATAACCAATTCAGAAATGGTAAATAACCAACTGAGATATATCTTTGCTCATTATAATTCAAGAAAATTCAGCAACAGTATTATATTTTTCGTTTCAGGAAAAAGAATTATTTGATATGAAATTCATGTAAATTAGAACTATAAAAATTAATTTGATTATTTAGCTTTTTATTTATTTTTTTGAAGTCACAATATTACAGAGTTTGATTTTTCAATGTTGTTGATATTTTTACTAAACCACTGATTTGCACTTAGACTATGTTTATTGGCAAAATATATATCACGATTATCCGAATTCTATTTAGAAAATTGTAAAGAATCTGAAATAAAATAATATTTTTAGAAGCTAAACTATTTCCCATTATTTAAATTTGACACATCAGATCTTGAATATGCAAAATTTTTCAGTATTATTTTATAAAGAATTATTTATAATTTTAAAATAATATTATGCTCACAAACAATACAATTTAATTTAGTATGAAAGATAACTTTATAGAAACAATGCCACAATAAATGTTAAATAAATTGAAAGAAACAATATCAAAACTGGCATTTTAATTAGAGTCAGGTTTCATAAACTCTTAATAAGAATTTCCCATTTACAGATTAATAAGTCCATATTACTACATGAAGATTAGAAATACACACGATATAATTTAGATGCATATTTATGTACATGTTTTACTGATTTGATTCAATCTACACATTATAATACACTCATTTAAACATAAGAGTAATATCCAATCAGAATAGAAGTAAAGTGAATTTCTTATTGTTAGTAGTAAACTTTAGAACCAGCAACTAAGAAACTATCACAAGTTTCAAATTATTAATTTCAAACAAAATAAAATCCCAAATATTCCAAATGCTTTAAGCTCCAAAACATAAACTAGAGGTAGCAATGCATATATTTGTAGGAATTTAAATAATGTGTTCATGTTTCCAAAGAGCCATTTCACAATAGACATTTTGAAGACTTTCTTACCCTTCACAAATTTTATTTATTAGTGAAACACAAACGTTTTGATGACTATTTTTTGTTTCTGAAATTCACCCAATAAAATATTTGTCATTTTGTTTTTTATGCAATCCAATTACTGAAGGAAAGCATAAAAATTTAATTAGAGTATAACCCTGTTTTTAAAATTCACCAAATATTTATAAATCTCTGAAGCATTCAGTAAAAATTTAAATTTTCATTGAAAGAATAAAAACTAAACTTTTAAGAAGGGATATTATTAAACTTTAATGCATAGAACGTGAGGGATAGGATGATCGAAATAAGTGTTGGTTTCTGTAAAATTTTGTTTAGAAATATTGATTGAGATATAACAAAAAAGATCAAACATGGTATGTTTACTTCTTCTATTATATTTTGTAGAACGATAATGGCATAATTTATGATCATATCCCACTGTCCTTGGGAATTATTTTTAAATTAAACCATAGAAAAAATATTCATCTAATACTTCAGAATCGAAAGAATTAAACCTGTATTTTTCTTAAACTTTTAAGTATGGAATGTTATCATTAGAAGAGTAAAATAGGTATTCCTTTCTTATTGTATCATTTTGTTTAGAAATTTTGATGAAACTTTTGATTTTGACTAAATGAACAGATGGATCACATTTTTACTTAAACTAAGAAAAGGACAGATTTTTCAATAATCTTCATCTTCTTTATATACCGTTCAATTGCTTTTGCAGTTCTTGGAAGTACATCAGATTGTTAGCATGTTGATAAGACAAACAGAAAAGGCATACAAGAGTTCTTTATATGGTTCCTTGAGTAACAAATGTTTGACTAAAATTCCCTAAAAGTACTTATACTAAAAATACTTCTTCTAAAAATTGAATCTTTTTTTAGTAGCTATAATGTTTCAAATAGTTCTTCAGAAAGTTTTAACATATGAATTTGAATCAGATTATACTAGATTTCAAAACTAGTCACAGAAACCTTTAATTTTTAACATTTGCAAATGGCCGTGTGGAAGTCACAGAAGAATTTTCATACATTAATTCTCATTGTAACCTGTAACAAGCAAGAATATCTGAAGTCAAGAAGAATTAACGAGAATCAACATTACACCTGAAAGGAAACTCCTTGCAACCTATCAATACTAAACATTCCAACAAAATCAGATTATTTAAGCTAAAATAAATAAATCTTTGTCATCACTTTATGGACTTTTTCCCTCAATAGTAATATAATATGCAGCAATTATTTGAAAACTGCTTTCCAAAAGATTACACAAATGAAAAAGAAAATTTGTTGACGTAAGAAACCTCTTGCACAAAATATGAAAATCTTTTTGCATATGTGATTGCTAAATAAAATACAGTATGAAAATAAGACAACAAAGTATAAATTAAAACAATTTAATGTCTTTTTCTTATTTACAGCAAAGCTTTTGAAAAAAGATAACATTTTTTTTACTCACAATCTTTGCCAAGTTTGAAGCATAATATATAAAGCATACATCTCTTGTGTATTTTAAAACAAATATTAATACATGCACACCACATAGAGATTACTATTTCAAGTCACTTTTCAATGTTTTGATATTCTTAAAGTTTGCAAATTTTTCATATTAGTTCTGAAACTCCAATGTCACTTATAAAGTTAAATAATGTTTGATAGCTGAAAGTGTTTTCTTCCAAGCTTCTCAGATTTATAAGGAGCAATGGATAGATTTTTCTCATCAGTGATGGTAATTCTTGTGGCACTCTTAGTGTGAAACTACTTTCCATAGCTACTCTCATAAATTTAAACAAATACCTGAAATCAAATAATTTTTTATCATTTATTTGTATGGTATTTTTCTGCTTATGTACAGTTGTTAGTACAAAAGGGAAGAATAGTTGAAAGCAGGATTTCTTTTTTAAAGCTATGAAAATAATACCAGCAGTGAAAGGTGGAGGTATTTTTTTTTTTTTTTCAAATTTTGCTCACAAATGCTATGAAGCATAAGGAAGGTTTTGTGACAATTACTTAGATAGTCATTATTTATTAAAATTCATGTTTTCACTATGAATGTACAGTTCAAGCTCTTCTGCTGGATGCAACCAGAAGCTAAACGATAATATAATAAATGTGAGACTCACAAATACTTTTTACACAATAGAATTCCAAACTACTGTAATAGGTTTTCATCAAATTTTGTTCACAAATACTATGATGCCTCCATATAAATAAAAATGAAACACAAAAAAATTGTACACTACCAAAAATCCAAATCCGCTGATGCATCAAATATTTATGTTCAAAGTTTGATGGTCAGATGGGGAGTCTTCTTTTTAAAGGAAGAGAAAGCTTCAGAGATGAGATATATATCTAAGTCATTAAATTGGTCAGGACTATGAAGCTCGAAATATTGAACTTATCACACGTTTAGTAGCACATTACTTCACATTGTTGCAATTCAAAATTAATCCTCGTGAATTTGTAGACGATTTGGAAGAAACAAAGGATAGTAGAATTCATGACATGGCAATGAGACAGCTTCTTGGCAATGAGTGTGATTATAGTTCTGTTCTAGTGAAGTAGAATAGAACAAGATTTGTTTTCCAGTCAAGCAGATGAGTAGGATGAGAACCTTTTAAGGGAAATTTGCCAAGAAACAAATATTGCACAGTAAGCACACATTTAAGTTTATTCATTATGGGTTATCACACCTGAACAGATGGAAAAGAAGTAGCACAAACATATAGAATAGAAAGTATATCTCACAAATATGTTTTTACAAACCGAAAATTTATGAATATAAAAAAAAAGTGAAGATCAGGACTAAAACTAAAAAAAAAAAAAAAAAAAAAAAGACTTCATTTCTTTGTGCTTCCTATAGATATATTATACTCAGTTTACCATAACACTTGACACACATAATTTTCTTTTTATACAAAAATTTGCAAACATCTCAATATAATATAAAATCACAAATTAAGATTTTTTCTCAAAAACAATTTTAAAATGTTACAATTTCAAACAGTGAGACAAAAGACTTATGCCATGTAATAGAAGTCAAAGCATTTATTTATTTATTTATTTTTTTTTTTAAGCATTACAAAACTCCAAACGCCATGTTAAAAATTTGGATGAACAATGCTTAAAAATCAGATTGAAAAAGGCATATTAATTTGTGTTACCTATAATAACAAGTAATCTGAGAGTGCGAGTGATATTACAGAAGGTATTTCTCAGGAACTGAAACACACATACTGTTACCTTTTATTAGTAATTTATAAGTATAGAAGAAGTCTTGCAATCAGAGTCTAAATAATATATTTAGTGATTTAGCTTTATCTGAATAAATAATTCATATCAAAATAAATAAAGGGCTGGCTGAATATTAAGCAGATATTCGGCTGAATATATTCAAGATAATAATTTGTTAAATGTGTATTTAAAAACACATTTAATGCATTTTTAAATACACATTTAACAAAAAATATTGCGGAATTACATTTCAGTACATTTATTATCAAAAAATCTCCCAAAATTTAACCAATTTTAAGTTGCATACTGTATAGGTGAATTTAATAAAGATACATATAATTTATCATTGCAAAGCCTGTAATTATGATGCAAGAACAACAATTTTTCAGCATTTTCACGAGAAAGTCTGTTCTGTTTGGTTTCATACATATATAATACCAACTAGGGATGTAATGAATTTTCAGTATTATGTCTGTCTGACTAATTTAGTTTTGTTTCTAAAATAAAAGCAACTAATTTAATTTTATTTCTATAATAAAAGTAACTGATTTAGTTTTGTTTTTAAAATGAAAAGTAACTGATTTAGTTTCATTTCTAAAAGGAAAACTAACTGATATAGCTTTGTTTCTGAAATAAAAGTAACTGATTTAGTTTTGTTTGTTTTCATTTTACAAAGTAATGGCTTCAATTAAAAATAAGGCAGGTAACATTTCCATAAAAAAAATTTGCTTCTCACCATCTGAAGTTGATAATGCAGTTAAAGCCATTCAAAATGGAATGTCAAAAACATCTCCATTTTGAATGTTTACCTCACATTTATGTTAGAAAATTTCAACTTGAGGAACCTGAGTCGAGTGATGAGGAATATTCTTTTATATGCATGGATTGCTCTAATTTTAAAAATGATTCCGATGAATTTTATTAAGGTTGCAATTAAAAATTATAAAAATTCATATTTGTGGATATTATTAGTAAGTATAATAATGCAAATTCTTGATTTGTAAGATTTAAAAAAAATCTATTCTTTTGCAATGCAAGTTTATTCCTCTCCCCATTTTTTGTTTCATATTTTATCAAAAAAAAATTATATGTGTATGTATAGTTTGCATTTTAACAACCAAATTAAATTATAGTTTGTATTTTATCAACCAAATTAAATTGTTTTCTGCATTCCTGTTTCTTTTTTTTTTTAAACTGAAATCTGCAGCTAAAATCATCTTAGGTAAATTTTATTACATATCTTTACAAATTCATAAAAAAATCACATTTAAAATAACAGAAAATAATGAACTAAAATATATATTGCATAAAAATGATTTATTTTTACTTAAAATTCATTAAAATGTCCGTTAAAAATATAATATTAGTGTGGTCAAAACTGATGCAAATGGGGTTAATTTATTTAAAAATTCATAACTCTAAATCTAAAATATTCTTCAGAAAAATTTTATAACTAGCATAAAGCCAATAAAATTTGCTAAAGAATAGTATAAGTATGATTTAATATGCTTTAAACAGTCATCCACTGTAAATTTTTCATTTCATATTTTCTCTTAAGGTGGCCAAAACTGGAGCATCTACTCTATACATAAAGGTATTAAAAATTTTTTTTAATATGCAAATAATAAAAAAAAATCAATTTTATTTAATCTTAAATTTTTTTCATTTAAAAATATTTCATTCACAATCAACAGTGACATGTTTTTAAAAATTTAGAACTCAGCAGCCGAATATTCAGCATTTGGCTATTCGTTACATCCCTACTTTTGACTGTAAATGAAACTGTGAAAAAACTATCAAAACCGGATGAAAATAACATAAAGCAGATTTTATATCCTCTAGATACACTGCTGCTATTTAAGGACGACAATGATTCGGACTAACGGAGGTTTAATATTTGTTGGAAAGACTGTCGTAGAAATTTAAACAATTCAAATTTATTTAAAAATCTGAATTCTCAGCATTTAAAAAGTCTACAAAAACAGAGTTTCAACAGATGTTTTTCCTTTTTTTTTCACCTTTAAAAGTAAGGGAAACTTAAAAAAAAAAGAAACGAGAAATGCATATCAGAATTTGTCCGAGAATATCAGAAGAATCAAACAATTTTTTATACGAAGTCATGATTAAAGCCATCACAAATATTGCATTATTTATCCATATAGACACAGAATTTAAGCGAGAGAATGAAAAATTCTATAGGTATTCGAGATTCTTTTCCTTTTAATTACATTTCTTCCAAAACGAAAGGATTTAAAATCTCTGCTTGTCAAATGTCAAATCAAATTGGAGTTGAGTTTTGAGGATAGCTGCTGCGCATTTGATAGGCTGGTTTGATCACTAATGATTTTAAAAAGGTTTAACGATTTATAAATTTCATAGATTAATTTCATTTTTAAGTTAGACGAGAAGTATTTTGGGATGGTTCTTGTAATTTTAAACCTAAATAAGTCAACTTACTTAGCAAAGTGCGACATTTGAGTGGCCATCTATTTCTCTAACGGCCCTATTCTGGTACCCCAGTTGGGTTGAGAGCGTTTCGCCAAATAGCTGAAAAGCAAAGCACTGATGGAAACTTTAAACAGTTTTGTGCAAATAACACATCCAGTGGCGGTCTTCCGCACAGGTGTTAGAGGCGGCCGCCTCATGCTTCGAGAATCTAGGGGGGGGGGCCTGCAACCAGTAACATATACTGGTGTTGCCGGTGGCTATACCCTGATGCCATTAAAGCCTTAATCTACTCACAGAAAAGATCTCCCTTCTCTTAAAAATAAATACAAGTGAGAAACAGTGGGAACTGAGCCAAGCTAGTAAACCTGGTCCCTGGAACGAGTAAAGAGCGTGCACACCTTCACTCACCCTCCCTCCTTTGGTCACAGTCACGCATATCATAAAACATAATCTTTCAGTTCAGAAACAAAGGCACTAAGACAGGATCATTTCAAATTTTTAAACTTAACTATGGTTTTAGAATTTTAGGAACATATAATAATAATGTTTATATGTGTTGATTTTCAGGCTGAGAATAAGATTAAGGTTTAAACAAAACCTATTACATATGAAATAAAGTAATAAATATTGATATAAAAGAGTAAATTAAAATAACAGTATTTTTTGGATGTGATATATTTTGTTTTAAATCTTATCTTACTTTATGAATACATAACTTACTTTAAAATAGATTGAATTCTTAAAAAATGCCTCTCAAGATAAACCATATAGAAGCCACTACCAGTTCTACCACCAGGTAGTTTGCTCGTTGTTGAATATTTGTGGCTGCGAAAGATAGGATGGTTTTCTTTCTAATCTGAAGAACTATCTGCTGACGCACCATATCTCCATAACCTACCTAGAAGTGGATTTTTCAGAAGAGATCAAGGGGAAAAAAAAAATCAGAAGTGTTTTAGCCATGATTAAAAAAATACCTCCAAATTCTGTTAATTTCAAAATAACTTCAAATTGAATCTGTTGATTGAAATGTTTTTATTTTAATCCAAAATATGTGGATGCTGTCCACACCTTGTTACCCTGCCTCCCCTTTGTACAAACTGTCACATCTCATGAAACCCTCCTCCTCCAAGGTTACATCATTTTAGGATGCCGCAAAGGTGTGTTTATATAAGTGCTGTAGAATATGTTTTAGCTTGGATGGGGGGCCTCAGTCTTATTGGTCTTTCTTTCATGAGAAAGAAGAGAAAAGTTGTGTTCTGTTTTAAATTGATATAGAGATGGATGCTAGATCTTAAAGAAAGTAAAATTCCCTTTCTTTCTCAGAGAGACTCAGTAGCGTCTTGAGATGGAAGTGGTCAATGATCAATGTTCGATCTACGTAAATAGAAAGCAACATCAACACAAAAGCAACGAGTACCTTACATTTCTATTTATAACTTAAAAATTGAAAGAATAAAAATATAATTTGTATGTAATTCCAGATACTTTTGTAGATGTTAACCACTCGTATGCCGCGTTGGTTGAAAAGTAACTACCATAATGAGAACAGTAAAATAATTCTGTCATAAAACATTAAAAGATTTATCTGATTCGCAGCGATCAAAATGCAAAAATGTATTAAATTTCAATGTGAATGCTGCCATTTATTTAAACACTACATAATTTTTATTCAGTGTATGTTTATTATCACTAAACTCGTTTCGGGATTGCCACGATATGTCATCAGCATGACGTTGCAATTATAAAGTGATGATTTTAATTCATAATTAGGAAAAATAGCCTTTTTTTCACTTCTTCTTAATTCTTTTTCTTATCAAAAGTAAAAATGAATGCTGTAACCTAAAAGCCTGTTGTGTTTTTGAGCGTGTTTTATAATTAAATAAGTGATTCCATGATCAGAAGGTAAACATCCATCTTTATTCGCCGCTCACTTCGTTCTACTTATCTACCAAACTGTTGCCAGATACTCTAAAGTCAATCGGTATATAAAATAGATTTAGATCTGTTGCCAGATGCTACAGAGTATCCCCCCAGTGACAGAGGATAATACAATGGAACGACACAAAAATACAACATATACTTTAAAAATACACAACCGTAAATGAAAATGAAAAGACAAGAGAGAAAAAAAAATTAAGTTATGTAAGTAGTCAGTTTTTTTGGGAAATGTACACGTCTTCCTGATCTTGTGACATATGTTGGAGGTTCGTCGTTTTTGGATGCATGAACATCAGTACTTTTTAAGTTTTTGATCACTGGAGGTAGAGATAACACAGTTTCCGGGAGAAGATGTGCCGGTTTGACACGGTCCAGGGAAACTATAGTTTTTCGACCATTAATGTCAACGGTGATTGTTTTATCTGTTCTGCACAACACTTTATGAGGACCATTATAAGGTTGACGTAATGGCGGCTGCACACGATCTACTCTTAAGAAGATATGAGATGAAGATTTCAGTGAAGGATGGATGTAGAATCGATCGGTGCAGTGAGCGGATGTTGCGACAGGATTTAGCTGTTGCATTCTATGACGAAGATCAGTTATGAATTCAATATTACAAGGAGGAATGTCTGATACATCGATCATGTCACAAGGAAGACGTAGGGTTCCGAACAAGAAGATTGCAAATCTTCTTTCACGGCTGTTCAGATGCCTAGAAGGATTATTGGGATTAACTCTGACCATTTCTCATTTTCATGAGCTTTAATTGCCGATTTTAAATGTCGATGAAAACAATTCCGTTTGAAATCGGTTGGTACGGAGTTGTTTTGATCTTTTGAGTTCCCAGCATGCGAGTAAATTCCACAAACATTGATGAACGCAACTGGGATCCTTGATCAGAAGTTACTACAGATGGGCATCCAAAGCGAGAGATCCATGTATCGAAAATTGCACGGCATATAGTTTTTGCTCGCATATCTGGGATAGGTATTGCTTCTGGCCATCTGGAGAAACGGTCAATTATCGTGAGAAGATAAATTTGACCTTCAGAAGGTGGCAAGGGACCTACAATATCGATGTGGATGTGTGTGAATCGGGCATCGGGAAGAGAGAATGTGGCTAGAGGCGTTTTAGTGTGCCTCTGGATTTTCGATCTCTGACATGATTCACAACACCGGACCCATTGTTTTATTTGGTATTTCATACCTGGCCAAACGTATCTAGCACTAATAAGTTTGGTTGAAGCTGCTATCCCCGGATGCGCAAGATTATGTAGATGATCAAATATGAGTTTTCGAAAGGAAGTAGGAACAAAGGGACGTGGAACTCCAGTTGAGGTATCGCAAAGCAAATTGCAGTTGGAAGTCTGGCAGGGTTTGAGTTCTAATTGTAGAGAGGATGCATCATTGTGGAGGAATTTTTGAATATCTGAATCATCCTTCTGTGCTCTTGCAAATTCTTTAAAATTTAGAATTGGAGATTTAGTAATAGAATCAACTTCGATTCTAGAAAGTGCATCAGCAACTATGTTCTGAGAACCTTGCACATGCCGAATGTCGGTGGAGTATTGAGATATGAAATCGAGATGACGTAATTGCCTAGGTGAACATTTATCTGGATTTTGCTTGAAGGCATAAATTAAGGGTTTTTGATCAGTATAAATTTGGAATTCCCTGCCTTCTAACATGTGTTTAAATTTTTTTATTGCCGAATAAATTGAGAATAGTTCTCTGTCATAAGTTGACCATTTTCGTTGGCTTTTGTTAAGTTTCATGGAGAAATAGGCTATTGGTTCAAATTGCCCCTGTGATAATTGAGATAAAGTGCCTCCTATAGCAACATCTGAGGCGTCTACCCATAGGCTAAATTGAGCCCCTGGAATGGGATGTCTCAAAAGAGTAGCTTCGGCAATCGCGTTTTTCGCGGCAATAAAAGCTTCTTCTGCATTTTCATTCCATTTCAGTTGTTCAGATGACTTGCAAACACTGGAACGAGATTTCTTTTTGTTAGTATGCCCTTCCAAAAACTGTACTATGGGAGCAAGTATATGTGCGGCTTTAGGTATGAAACATCTATAAAAGTTAAACATGCCCAGAAACCTACGCAACTGCGTTAAAGTGTCCGGTTTAGGAAAATCGAGTATGCATTTGACTTTATCAGGTAGAGGCTTAATTCCATTTTCTGACAGATTGAAACCTAAAAAGTCTATTGTCAATGCACCAAATATGCATTTCGAAACATTTATGCATAGGCCGTATTCATCTAATCTTGCAAATAAGGTTTTTAAATGTTGGTAATGATCATCATGATTTTTAGATGCAATCAGAATGTCATCGACAAAAGAGTAAACTCCTGGTAAACCACGAGTAACTTCATCTATAAAACGTTGAAAAGTCGCAGATGCGTTACACAGTCCGAATTGCATTCTTGTACTTTCGAATAAACCAAAAGGAGTACATATTGCCGTTTTGTGGATATCTTCTGGGTGAATGGGAATTTGATGATAGGCTTTTATTAGATCGATTCGACTGAAAATTTTTGATCCATGTAATTCGGCAGTAAAATCAGCGATACAAGGAATGGGGTATTTATCTTTTATTGTTTGAGAATTTAAAGCTCTATAATCCCCAACAGGCCTCCAATCTAAAGTACCTTTCTTGGGAACCATGTGGAGTGGGGAAGCATAATTGCTTTTCGAAGGTCGT
>BGPR01046322.1:477-12071 GCA_013235015.1 Araneus ventricosus | reverse complement strand
GACTATTAAGCAGCGGCGGAGCAATTAATCACCGAAACTTTTCAGCGGTTCAGAAGAAACTCGGCATCTGCGCCTGTAGGATTCGATAAAGACGGTTTATGTGCTCGCTGACTCTTGGGTGATAATGCGCCCGCCTACAGTTTTGGATTAGTTTTTACTTTCTCGTATACAAAGAGAAAGTATTGTAATCGTCAAAAAATTCGAACTCGAGATTTTGACGAATCTCCACGTTTTAGACCTCCCTGATTCCGAAAAACACAATTTTGGAATTAGGTCTGTCTGTGAACACGATAACTCGAAAACTATTAGAGCTATGGGGATGAAATTTGGTATGTGATCTTGACACATCATTTATAGGTTCCTATCAAATTTTGGACAGAATCCGTCTATGGGAAGTCTGTCTGTCCGCGTTCATGTGAACACTATAACGCGAAAACTTGAATAGCTAGATGGATAAAATTTGGTGCACAGTTTTATCGTCATGTATGTAGGTACGTATCAAATTTTGGACCAAATCCGTCGAAGGTTTGATTACCTGTCGGTCTGTTTAATCGCAATAACTTCTTAACAAAATTACTTAGATAAATCAAATTTGGTATATGGCCTTCTAGCCTTAATAATAGATTTGTGTCCAATTTTTGTGTCAATAGGTTAAAAAAAGGCGTTCAAATTGCATAATTAATTTTTCTAATCCGATTCTCCGTGCGCATGCGTACTGGTAGCAATCTCTGTGCACGCGGAAGTTGTTGAGTGCATCACTTTGTCCTTGAGCCGGCAAGAGTGGAACCTAGCAGTGTGTGATGGATGCGTTTTAATCTGTACGCATCTCTTTAAATTTGATTATTTACTTAAATATTTTACAATCACTATAATCTACAATGAAAAACCTTCCGATAATCATTGGATTCTGGGTTACAGTAGGTTCGAATTTTTTTATCCATACAGGGGGAGGGGAAACAACACCTTTTTGGGGAAGTATACGAGAAAGTTTAGGGGAGATCACTCCCGCTGGTTTGAGGTTGTTGAAGGGATGGAAGTAAAAATTGTAGTGAAAGCAAAATGGGTATTCGTATTTATACTTTCTCGTACACCACTAGTGTGAAACTCAAGTGCTAACACGGACCAAATAAACAAAATCTAGGTTTATAAGGGCCGAAAAACCCCCGAAGGTTTATTTCCAAAATACAGTATAAGAATGGTAAAGTTAATGTTTTCTTCCTGTCACTTAGCATAGTCCCGTGTCCATCCAACCGGTTCGGTTGCCGTAATGACAGCGGGCATGTGGCATGGGGCGGCGTTCTGTCACTTAGCATATCTTCCCTGTTAAAACCTTTCCTGCTTCAGAGGATATATTTGTCTAGTGGTTACTTTCAAAACTGACCCATAGTGAATGTCAGTAATTTTGGATCTTACAGGGGACTAATTCCCATTCAAAGGCGAAAATAATTGCTCGCACCGATTACTACTTTCAAACATGGAAATAATTTCAAATGCCATTTTTCCAATATTTTCAAACCTGGATGGAAAATATTTGTAAAATTCAGGCATCCCAACTTCACTGAATTTTGCCTTCAAATCTGAACAGTATTGGATCTAGATTATTTCGGTTTGCATACGGTTAGATACTGACTCTATACCTACGGAGAAAATCGAAGAAAATTTTTCTTCCAAGCGTTTTATTTTATTATCGGCACATAAATTATTCGCTGTTAGTGGCGGGGAATTTATACGCCGATGTAACGCCACTAGTAATTAGTCATTTGCGAGGAGTAATGGACAAAACAAAAAAATTGAATGAATAAGAAAATTAATTTAATTTACAATAAATAAGAAGTAAAAAAATAAAGAAATAAGAAAATTCAGAAACGATGAAATAGTTAAGTATTGAGAATAAAGCAACGTAATTAATGTATTTTGTTCTCACTTTTACTATTTTTCGTGAGGCTCAATCATCCACGTTGATACATATATTAGAGTGGCCAATTATATCCATATTAAAAGATGGGAAGAAGAATTCTTCAGATGCTTATTTTTTGAAAAACTAAATCAATTTATTGTATTTTTAATTCTGTTCTTTTCCTAATAAATTAAAAATGTGTCAATCCGGTACTTTTAATTCAAATACGGGGCACTTGTTTCAATCCGTGACAGAAAGTCGAAAATCGCTATTGTACCGAATAATTTAAGATGTCTGATCACTTTATATGTATAGCGTAAGTTGAGAAAGAATATTTATATATATAGCTCATTTTTACTTTCTCGTATGCTAAGTATACAAAGAGAAAGTATTGTGATCGTCAAAAAATTCGAACTTGAGATTTTGACGAATCTCTACCTGCCTTAGACCTCCCTGAGTCCGAAAAACACGATAACTCGAAAAATATTAAAGCTACGGGAATGAAATTCGGTATGTGATCTTTAAACATAATTTTCCGGTTTCTTTCAAATTTTGGACAACATCCGTGCGCGGGAAGTCTGTCTGCCTGTCTGTTCGCTTTCATGTGAACACTATAACTGAAAAACGTGAATGGCTAGATAGATAAAATTTGGTACACAATTTTATCATCAGGAATGTAGGTCCGTGCAAAAATTTGGTCCAAAAGGATCAAAGGATTGACCGTCTGTCGGTTTGAATAGTCGCATACTTTTCAACGCCATAACTTCTTAACACAATTACACAGATAAATGAAATTTCGTATGTAGTCTTGAAACCCTAATTGTAGATTTGTCTCCAATTTTCGTTTAAATCGACCCCATCCGGAATGACCCGGTTCCTTCGTCGAACCGATCGCGGCTAAGGTTGTAACCATTCATCTGGTTTTTCTCCATTCCTACGCAAAAAAACAACAAAAAAAACAGCGGGAGTGGTTTCTCCCAAACTTCTCTCTATACTCATAAAGGTGCCTTCCACTTCGCAAAGTGCGAGACCCACTGTTTACCTAGAATCAATTGACTTATCAGAAGGTTTTCCATTATAGTGATTGAAAATATCTAGGTAAAGAATCAAATTCAAAGAGATGCGTACCGACCGCCTTAACCGGCTCAGGACAAACTGACCTGTAATGAAATTCCGTTCCGTTTGCGTGCACACAGAAGATTGTCGAAGCGCATGCGCGTGGAGAATAACACTTTCAAAGTAAATTATAGAGGACCGATAGACAGTCAATCCTTTGACGGATTTGGCTAAATTTATAAGGACCATATTCATATGATAAAACTGTGTACCAATCCATCTAGCTATTCAAGTTTTGAGTTTATAGCTGTCACATGACCATGAACATAGACAGACTTCCTTTGAGGATTTTGTCCAAAATTTGATAGAAACTTACAAATTATGTTTAAAGACCACATGCAAATTTCATCCCTGTAGCTCTATAGTTTGAGTTATCGTGTTCACAGACAGACATAATTCAGACAGTTGGTCGGAGGTCTAAAACGTGGAGATCGTCAAATCTCAGTTCGAATTTTTTGACGATTACAATACTTTCTCTGTAACTTCACGAGAAAGTAAAACGCGCCAACGCTGGGCGAGCGTTTTTTACCTTAAGTGAATACCATTCCGGGCGCGGTGTGAAGTATTTTGCCAAACCCTAATTCCTATAGTGACGGAAAGTTTCTAGGGAGGCCACCTCTGTGTTTTCATTAGAGATATTTATCATAACTCAATTCCTGGGGCAATGCAGGATAGTATGGTCCACATTCCGGCGAAATATGGACGGGGGGTCGAGGGGATGCGAATTTAGCTCCTCGCCACGAGCGTAAGGAGAAGGGTAGAGCAATGGCCGTTAAAACCAAAAAAAAGGTTTAACGACGATATCACCGTGGATCAAAATGCGATCATGCGACGACCAATACTAACTGTTATCTATTAACCCTTCTTAGCAATGCCTCACTGTATTAAGGTCAGTTCAATATTACGTAAGCTGTGTTTTGTATTTTTTTGACACCCTCCCTCCTTAGGATAAATCAAGCAACCAAACCCCCTCTATAATTATGTAAGCAAACTGCAAATCTCGGTTCTTTTTTTTTTTTTTACAAAACGGTATACATGTCAAATCTAATTTAAAATTTTAGACTTAACTAAATAAAAACTCTAACTAGGTCGAAAATGAAAAAAAAAAAATGTAAGTTTAATTTCCTTACAATTTCAAGTTTTAGCTTACAAAAATCAAGTTTATTTTTCTTTTGCCAAATTTAACTTTTTTTTTTCAAATTTAATTTTTTTAAATTAAATTATTTGTGCAAGTTACAAGAGATTTTCGGAAATAAAGTGATTTCAATGTCTTACGTAAGCATCACTCATACTCCCCCTCCCCCCTTGTCAGCAAAAATAAGCAAATCGCAAACCCCCTCCCCCCCTTGGGTGCTTACGTAATATTTGAACGGCCCCTAAGAGATAGCAGAGGAGGTGTCATCTAATTGGATAGATGGTTCGAACTGCAATCGTGAGTCGTGGAGACTAACGCGTCAAAAATTAGATTGGTACGATCTATTCTTTTAATAAAAAATAATTCAAGAATTAGCCTTCTGTGGCTGATTAAAAATCACGGATGAATTAAAAATCTTCGAAAATATTTACAATTTTCTGCAGCGATACATTTGATTTGTTTTGTACAGTAGTTTTTATCAATATAGTAGTTCATTAAGGCATCATTTTTCTAGAAAACATCATTTTTATAAAACCTACTTACAAAATTAAAATTTTGCAAAATCTGCACAGAAAAAAAATGGCTGAAATGTGGTTGTTGGGAGGAGTGGACCATAAAAGGGATGAGAAAATTAACAAAAATGTTGCACGTAGTGGGGAGGGGAGAGAACAGCTTCGGCAGTTCTACCAGGGGCGAAGGATTACCTCGTACGGTCCTGATCTGGAACACATTTTCAATTGGGTACAGAAGTCAAAATTAGGGACATCAGGTGACTTTATTTAATTCATTTTAGGGTTGGTTAATACTGTATCGACTTGATACTTTGTATCAGGCACGCAAAAGTATCAGCTACACCTAAATGATACAGATCAAAAGTATCAGGTACTTGGTATCAGTTCTCGGACTCGAATGATAACGTTAAGTAATCGCTTCCGTCGCTTTCCTTTTCGGTCGGCTGATACGAAGTATCAACATGATACAATACAAGTATCATACGATACAAAATAGCAGATTGATACAGTTCCGGGTTGCGGATAGCTTCGCGTTTTCGGTAGAGGTGTGATGATGAAGTGCACATGACCTTGGTTTTGAAGTCATGACGGATGGGGGTGGAAAGGAGAGAAACAAATAATTAAGTGAATAGGAAGGCGGGATTCCCGAGCTGGTATTGGTGTGTGTGGGTTTGATATGCAATGCATTAATTTTGTGGAAAAGATACGATAGGGTTTCAGCATCATACACGTTTGTAGGAATATCTCAATCCAGAATGATCCCCGAAGTAGGTAGGTATTTCCTTATTAAAGAACGATTAAAACAGTGGTGAGAAGAGAGGTACAATTTTCTGTGGTAAAAAAAACTAGTCAGAAAACATTTTTGCATGCTTGTGACATCCGTTCCTTGAGAAGTCATTTTGTCGATAGTGGTACTGATCTTAAAGACAAAAAACAAGATTATCTTCTGACAAAGTAAAAAAATTAGTTTTTTAAAACTATAATTATTGAATTATTTTTATCTCTCTCTTCAACACTTTTGCTGTTGTACCTTGTATGTTCTCAATGTTATACTTTTGTTAATATACCTACTTCTCTCTTTTCTTAATTAATGAGAAATTTCACGTCTTTTGTTTTAAGTTGTTCATATTAAACTCTATATATCAATAGACGTTTAGCTTTAAAAGCTATTATCTCCATCTTTTTCAAAATTGCTCTTTACCTTTAGCTTTAGTTGCTTATTTTAATTTCGTGCATTATTTCTAAAAGCATTTTTAAAAAGAAAAGACTTTTCTAAAACTTAAAAGACTGATAGCAACAGTTTCATTTTCATTTTGTTTTAAATATTTCATCGCATATTTATATTTTATAAAATATAAATATTTTCTGCTTAATTATAATTTTTAAATCATTATATTCTGATATTTCTATTCATGTTCAGCATTTAATTTTTATGCCCAATTTATTTTACTAATAATAATTTTGTTGTTTGAGTTACTTATTTGTTTCGAATAAAGAAATGCTTAAGGCAAAAATATATTTATTTAATCATAGAAAATCCCATCAATCTTATATACTTAATAAACATCGCAAGAAAAGGTAAAAAATGAGCTACAAATAATTTTATTCCAAATAATGATAAGAAATAATATATATAGGTAGTTTAAAAAACACACACACACATAACACATGCTAGCATCGCCAAGGCAGAAATCTCGTATCAATACCCGATTGCCGACTACCCAGTTCCGTACCTACAGAAAGGGATCGGTTATCGGCTGTATCAGGTACAAAAGTATCAAGTAAAAGTATCAGGTACAAGCTGTTATTGGTACGCGCTTATATACTTAAAACTTGGTATCAATCCAACTCTAATTCAATTATTTCCTATACGTAATTATTTAACTTACTGTAACAATAAGTAAATTCAATGGGTCCCGTAGAACTTTTATATTACTTTTAACATATGTATCTGATTCCGCTCTATTCTGAAACTTTGTGATCAATAGGGCAGACGATAGTTGAAGGTCAGTGGTGCCACACACCGAATGTAGGCCACTGGCAACAGAAGGGGAAAAAACGAACATCATTCTTTTGACAAAAGAGGACATTCGAATTTCGTTCGGAGCACAATGCCGAAAAGGGAGATAAATCTTTCGGAGATTTCGGATGAATGAAAAATAGCCGTTTGGAAGCGATCCGATAGTTTTCAGAATAGAAATGGAACGGTTGTTATGTTACAAATTGGTTTCGAAATAGAATTTAAAATGCGTATTCCGGCTAACATGCGATGACTTTGAAACTAGTCTGTGGTCACATGGGTCGATCCAGGCGAAAAGTGGGCCCGTTTTATTCTGAAGAAATTCCACTCTATGAAAATTGCGACCTTCATGGTAATTCCCATCTCATGAAACGGCGCTCTTTCAAGAAATTTGACTCGCGAAAATTCAGTTTTCATTAAATTCCACTCTATGAAATGGTTCTTCATTGCAATTCCGTCCAAGGAAATCGGTTCTTCACAAAGGTCACTTATGAAAACGTCCATTAAATCACTATGAAGATGACTGCCGTACAAAATCTCCCACTTATAAAACGGCGCCTTTCACAAAATTTACTATCAAAACAGGCCTCTTCTACAAATTCCACTTATGAAACAGCATCTCAGTTGTACCTAATTTATTTTATCAAAACGGCTCTTCAATAAAATTTCCACTTCATAAAATGGCTCCTTTCATTAAATCATTCTTTAGAAAACGGTACTTTCACAAATTCCATTTCATAAAACGGACTCCCTTCATAAAAATCTTCACTTCCTTGATGGTACCCACCCTTCTGGTTGCACCGGTCTATAAAATGGTAAATACAAATTTAATTCTTGCAAACGACTTCTCTACAAAATTTACTTATAAAATGTCCTCTAATAAAATTTCACTATCAAACAGTTTTAATAAAAATTCCACTTCATTTTATCAAACGGCTCCTTCACAACTCCACTTCAAAACGGCCCTTCTAAGCTTCACAAAATTTCACTTCATGAAAACGACCCCTTCACAAAATTCCACTTCATGGAAACGGCCCCTTCACAAAACTCAAATTTACGTAAAATATAGAAATATGACTATTAAAATTGAAGGTTTTACATGATAAAAAAATTTTTAATGAAAATAATTTTTTTTTTACCAAAATATTTTTAGTTTTCACAAAAATAATTTTTTTCACAAAAATGGGCCCCTAAACAAAACCTGGATCGACCCCTGTGTAAGCTGTTTGAAGAACTAGAACAGTTTAGAACTTTTAGATGAAAGAATAGTGACTTAAGTTTTGTATTATTTTTTTTAAGTTTCTGTACTTTGATCTCTACGTGAAAATTTAAAAGCCCTCTGTCAATATTAATTTTCCTGTTTTTCATTGTTCTGTAAAGTTCAGTGGCCTACTTGCAATTTTTGCGGCCCGGGCAAACTAGCAACATACCGCTCTTCCTTTACAATATACATATAGCGCACAAAAACCTCAAAATAAAAATAAATTCGAGGGAAAAGGCTCTTTAATATAAACGCAATTCGCCATTTGACGGCCTCTATCTCAGAGGTTCTCAGCCTTTTTTCCCTCGCGTACCCCTTGATAAGTCTTTTTTTTTCGTGGGCCCCCCGCTGGCCATATTCCCCCCCCCCCCCAACCATCCGTCAATGCAAAGAAGTTTTTATTAATCACGATAAGGGATTAGGTTAGCTTAAGGGTCAAATGACTCGAACTAATAACATTTGCAGGTCTTATTTTAGATTTTACATTTTATTCCATTTTTACAATAGTATTAGTGCAACGCCAAAACTAATAAAACCAGTATCACAATGATCCCGCGTTAATTTATAAGGATAGCTAAAAATTGCCCTCTGTAATAATCAACTATACAAGTGAAAGAAGATTTCAACGCGATACTTGAGCCTGTCTCGTGGACCTGAGTTTTATCAAATTGGGTGCAAATGAAGGCAGATATAACATCATGTTTAAAGCCGTGAAAGCCAAATATCGATCCATTATCCATTTCCTTTCTCTTTCTTTTGTCGTATTTCGAGTGCAGGCTTTAGGACTTGTACAACGTTCACTTTTACTTTTCACACGAACTTGGGAACCAAAATTCTTTTACTTTTCTTATTTTTCTTGTTTCCGCCATTACTAACTTTGATTTCGCGTACCCCCAACTGATCCTTCGCGTACCCCCAACTGGTCCTTCGCCTACCCCCAGGGGTATGTGTACCACAGGTTGGGGACCTCTGCTCTATCTCTTCAGATAGTTCGCGAAATCGCGCGTCCACCACCAGTCTCTCACTCGTATATCGACGACAAAAGTTTAAAAATACGGAATCAATTAGTACGTTATTGTTTTATGTACTTGATGATTGAGCTAGTGCCGCTTCTCTTCTTCATTATAAACTTGTTTTCCTACTTGTCTGATGTTAGGCAGAGCCGGCTCCAGGAGTGTGCTGTGCAGCCTGCTCTGCGGCACAGGGCACCGAGCGTCTAGGGGCGCCCCTATTATGTTTTCTAATGTGTGAACCATTGTAAAATGAATAATAAAGTAGTATTATTGTCGGATTGTCTTCATAACACAGTTACATCTTTTACTATAAATAAATCATTTACTACAGTTAAATCTTAATTATTATAGTTAATAATTATAGTTATTATGTATAGTTTATAGTTATAGTTAATAAGTATAATTTATAATTCTAGTTAATAAATATAGTTTATAATTATAGTTAATAAGTACACTTTATAATTATAGTTAATAAGTACAGTTTATAATTATAGTTAATAATTATAATTAACAATTATAATTAATAATTATAGTTTATAATTATATTTATTAAGTACAGTTTATAATTATAGATAATAAGTATAGTTTATAGTTACAGTAATAAGTATAGTTTATAATTATAGATAATAAGTATATTTAAAATTATAGGTAATAAGTATAGGTTATAATTATAGTTAATAAGTATAGATTATAATTATAGTTAGTAAGTATAGTTTTTAATTATAGTTAATAAGTATAGCTTATAATTATAGTTAATAAGTATAGTTTATGATTATAGTTAAATATTTTAGCATGTGTACCAATTTACTATATATATAAGGGGGGTGCTAAAATAATTTCTCACATGGCGCAGAATACGCTGGAACCGGCTCTGATTTTAGGCCTGAGGTTGCGCATTCTGTTAGTCAGGCAAAAATACGATAAAAAAATATTGTGTTCTTCATAGTATTTCATATCCTTTTCACCAATCTAATACATTTTTATTTCTAAAACCGGTGTGGTTACTGTTAACTGTTAAGTTACAAAAAAAACACAAAAAGAGGGGAAAAATGAAATTAATAACTCGACTTTGGTTCAGTTCTTAGATATGCGTAAAATATATTATTACATATTATATTATTCGATCAAAGAAAATCTCAGTTTGAAGTTCAAATGACAAAAGAATGAATCATTCAACTAAAACCAGTCAAAATATAAGAACAAATTACCGTTTAAATTGTGCTGTGTTGTATGGAAGAGAAATACAGAGACTGCTAACTTTTACTAATTTATACAATTCATCTTATAGTCAGAAAATGTACTAACATTTTGAAATTTCAACAGTATTATATTAGAATTACAGTATTATTATCGTAAAGTTTTAAAAAGAATGATGCCAAACAAAACACAATATGTAGGATTAAAAATAAGCCCGGTGTCATGCGCTTTGCAAAACAAAACAGATTTCAGCTTATCTTTTTATTATTCAAAAATTAGGCGAAAGAAAGAAAAAAATCTCGTTATTTGTTAAAATTATAAAGAAAATGTGAGTGGTTACTTCTTCGTATATTTTAAATAAGTGCTGTTTTGCACTTTTTACCCGATTTATTTGAATTGGCTTTTCAGCAACATCGCTGAAATCCCTAACGCTACTGGAATGATTCGCTGATAAAAATATAGAAAGCTTTTATTAAAATTGACACGCTGCAAAGAAATACACAATTAGAAAGACGTTCACAATAAACATTAAAATGTGACACGACAGAAAAAAGATAACAATCAGTAATAAACAACGGTTTAATCGTCAGCCAATCATTCTGTTAATCAACTTCTAATTTTTGTGGTTCGGTTGGTTGAGTCTTGAAATCATTTGCTACTCCTTAACCAATGGAAAATTTGTTTTTACTTAGGTGAAAATGGTCGACGAGAAAAAGTTCTGTGAACCGCGACAAAGCCGATAAATTTCTTAAAGAAAATTCTCTGCGTTAAAAAAATATCAGGATTTAGATGATTCCAGTAAATTTCGTAAATTGTCTTTCAGTGGTTCTTGCTTTTTATCTCAATACAAAAACTACTCAGAAAGTTTCAAATTTCGAAAAGCACTATTTGAAATGAAAGTAGAATAGAGATTCCTTTGTGCTATCGATCCGTAGCGAAGAGGAGAAAGGTCGAGTTCTTTGGTTGGTCAACAGTTTCGCACTATAGTTACGTTTATCGTTATTGGAGCGTGTAATTTTCTAGAAACTTCTCTAGGTATTACTAATAAATTAGAGCTGTCTCAACTTTAACCAGCAGGAGTGGTCTCCCCTAAACTTTATCGTATACTCCTAGCACATGTAGAGGAAAAAACAAGCTAAAAGGCAGTGAAACAAACAAGAGCCCCTAACGCAGTGGAGAAAAACCAGCGGGAGTGTTCTCCCCTAAACTTTCTCGTATACTTCCCCAGAAAGGTGCTGTTTCCCCTCCCCCCGCGTGGATAAAAAATTCGAACCTACTGTTACCCAGAACCCTATGACTGTCAGAAGGTTTTTCATTATAGTGATTGAAAAATGTCTAGGTAAAGAATCAAATTCAAAGAGATGCGTACCGATTTTCCGCTCTTGCCGTCTCAAGGACAAACTGACGTAATTCGCTCCATAGCCTTCTCGTGCACAGAAGATT
>BGPR01046321.1:0-12071 GCA_013235015.1 Araneus ventricosus | reverse complement strand
CTGATACTTCAGTTACATGTGCTGTACAGACTGACGTTGAAGAATTGTGAACAGGTGTATCAGTAACAATTTTCGCGCTTAACTTTGGCGGCTGGTGCCAGGGGAGTGTAGTACGTTGCAGGAACGATGAAGATTAAATGGGATAATATTAAAGAAAGCGAAAAAATAGTGGAAAATCAGTAAAGAAATAAGAAGCCAGAGAAAAGTGTGTTTAAAGATGCGTTTTCGAGGTAAAATGTCGAACATTACCGGCCAGAGTGATCCTATCACGAGATTATACTTCGCGTCAGCATGTCTCTGATAAACAATCCTTTACTTACATCAAATCCATTAATCAGAGTTCATAAAGTGAGGAATTTTATTAATGTTGAGGCTATTCCTTAAGTGCATGATTTGCTTTTTTGGCAAAATTAGTGTGTACCAAATTTTGTTGATTCTTATAAGTTGATAGATGTGTTTTTTGCTTAGATTTTGTAGCAAGTCATCAGAGTTCAAAAAATAAATTTATTGACGTTAAATTTGAATTCGTTTCTTTTTGTCTTTGTCTCAATTTTTAAGTCGTTTTTTGTGGTCAGCATAAATCAAGAAAGATTGATTAGAGACTGATTGTTGCTGGTTACTCGGATATACTTTCAATTCGTTTTTTATATCCTTTCGAATTTGATGCTGAATGCTTGTTATTTTATGATTATTTTTTATATTATTATATTCATATTACGTTTTGCCTCATATATATATATATATATATATATATATATATGGGATAGATTTACATCGTCGAACCCAATTCCCCATGTTTTTTAAGATTTTGCTCATGATCTCACCAATGACACGAAATTTTTCTTACTTACCGTTTATTACTGAATACACTTAAACCATAATGTATAAATAAATACATTGTAATTTACATCTAGTTTTCTCTTGAAATTAGTAGTAAAAATGGTAAAATTTGTACAAATATTTTCCGATAAAATAAATGCATTTCAGTTAGATATTTCTATTAAGATTTTATAAAGAAAACATATTCTCTCAATTTTCTCGCATTAGATCGATTGATCTCATAAGTACTTACTAAAACATGAGGAATTTTTTTCAAATAATGTGTCTAATATGCGATGTCTTGCCCTGAAACTACCATATTGATCAAGTTCGCAATGATGATACTTTGATTCCTGGTTGCAAAATCACGACAACTGTATTTATCTTTGAAATGTACCATTTTGCGATAATGAGTCAGATAGCAACTATCAATATTAAATTAACCAGCTGGACATGATATAAAATTTTTTTTATCCCATTCTTCTTTTTTAATGCCAGGTATTTTAAGCGTCATAGTTTTGTTAATATTTCGTAAAATTTTGGATGATATCGTTCCTGATGAAGCAGTCGCCTTTCAAAAGAAAACTACGCATGCTCCAATACAAAACAATTGTCCATACGGTCTGTGAAAGCCTTTTTTAATAAGATTTCTCAGACTTAATTCCTGTACATTTTTAAGCTTTTCATAATACACATCATAAGACTTCTAGGATTGCAAGGAAAAAGGATTAAGAAAGACCTTCCTAAATCAGTTCCTGACCTTTTTTAGTGAACTTGATGCATTAGAACTTTCTTTTTGAAAACTCCTATCTGTGGGCTCTGTCAAAATTTTGTTTCTCTTTAAGATCTAACTTATGTGATTTATTTTCAAACTTTGGTTCATTTAAGTCAATGACTTACATTTCAAAACTCTCATTTTAGATGTACAAACAGCGATTGTCAAAATTCTATAAAGATCCTACTAAAAGTTGCATTTCATTTCTAATTTCCAGCATCCTACTTTTGACAAGATTCCCTTTCTCTTCCATTTCAATAATTACTGTAAATTTTTCCCTGTAGAAACATTGGTTTAAAAAACTTTTTAAATATAATGTTCCTTTTGGCAGAAAATCTTCAATTACAATAATCTCTTCTGACATTGTAAATCTTAAAAAAACAGCTAATTGTTTTTTTATGATAAAAGATTCCTTTTCTCAATTTATTGACAAATATTCTGGCCGTATTGTTACTGGTAATCGTTGTTGTAGAGATATCCTAAAGGAATCATGTTAAAGGTCAAATTCAGACCGATTTTTCCAGTTTCTCTCTTCTTCATACTGCATAAATTACTGAATAATATTGATGATTTCTGTTTAAAACTTCTAATGTACTTTTCTATCCCCATTGAATTTTCATTGAGTGGAAATAGAATCTTTATTTCCTTTTGAAGAATCTTTCTCCTTCAGATGTTTCAGATGAATAATTCCAGATGTTTTGATTCTTTTTAGCTTTCTAATATTAAAATTGCTATTGAAGACTTAAAAAATGCATCTCCCACCCTCCTATCATCAAGCTTCCAATAACTATTCTTTTATATTACAAACAGCATTACTTTAATCTTCTGGATAAAAGAACTTCAAAATTCAGCTTCAACATACAAAAGAAACAACTTTAATATGAGTACAATAAAAAAAATTCTTGCTTTCTTTAAATTCTTCCAAGATTAAAATTTAATTTTTTGCTCATATATTACTATTAATCAGAAAATTTCACAAAATCCTATTTCTTATCGTTTATGTGGAACTTCTTCTTACATGGAATCAACCTGGTTACATTTTCTTTAATCATGTTAAAAAAATTACTGAATGTCATTTGTTCAGAAAGGTTTCACTTGGATTATTAACAATAATAAACCGGTTATTGATTTCATTCACAATAATAAGAACAGTATTTTTCTATTGAGACTTTTGACTTCAAGATCTTTTTACAAGCATTCAATACAAACCACTCTTCGAGAGTTGCTTAACTCATGCGCGATGACAAATATTCTCAATATTTGTTTTGAGTATTAGGATAAGGGTATATGAATTTTGCATATTTAATAATTTTATTTACAATAGGGAGAAAGTTTTTTTTCTTCAATCCACATGGCATTCCTCAAGGATCTTCATTTTTTTCTATTACAGCTAACCTCTTCCTTCATTATTTTGCAGAGGAAAATTATTTACTTCTTCATCCTCGAACTCAGATTCGTAGATGATCTTATTGTTTTTTATGGATCATTTAATGTTACGTGTAAAATATTTATCCCTTCAGCCTTGTTTTCTTAAACAAACAAACTGTAATCAATTTGAAGCAGATTTTTTAGATCTGGATACCAAACTTGTTGATAATAACTTCTGTATTTTTCTTGACAAAATGGATTTAATTTTTGTGTCAATCGACTTTCATATTGGTCTTCTAATATTTCTAATAGATTTATGAACACTATTCTCTCTCAAGATTTTCTCGCATTAGATCTATTTGTTCGAGCAGAATTTCAAAATCTAGACAATTAAGCTTTTGTATGATCCAAATTTGAAATAATGGTATTTTCCGAAAACTTTGTGCGACGATATCTCAAGCAGTGATTACGGAAGTGCTAGCCAAAAGCCTTTTCTCCTTCTCTTCCTCTCTTCCTCTGTTTGGCAACAATAACTGGTTTGGCGTCAATTCTCCACTGACTCGCTAGTTTTTCTGGCCATGGTAAGCACATTTTCGCTTTTATTTTATTATTTTTTGTGTATACTGCTGTTTATTTATTTTAAGGTCTTTTTTGTATTCCGGATTTTTTTGGTTTCTGTTCTTTTTACATCTTCTTAAATGTATTTATCTTTTATTCAAGATTTCTTCCATTTTAATTGTCTTGTGCTTTTTTTACAGGGGATGGCGGCATTTTTTTTAACGGATTTCGTTTGTCGTTAGCAGAAAAGCACAAATTAATAGTGAAACTACTCTTGACAGGCAAAACAACTGTGACTACCTATTTTGGTTTTTATCTATTTTTTTGCCATTGTGTCTTGATTTTTTTTGAGTTTTTTTGTCTTGTGTTTCTAGTTTGTTTTTGATATATATATATATATATATATATATATATATATATATATATATATATATATATATATATATATATTCGGCATATATATGATTTTTAAGATTTAGTTAATAGTATAAATTTATTATGATTAAATTATTAATACAAATATATAGAAGAATATGGATTAAGTAAAGAGATAGGCATTAAAATTTAAAACACGTTTACATCTATTTTAAAAACTATATTTGTTTCGATAATAAATTCTGTCATCAAATTAAGGTTTACCATAGTGGTCAATGTAATAGCAGTAGCTAATTTACCTATTTTTTATGAAAAGAAAAAAATAACAATGATTCTTGCATTGCTGTAGTACAGATTATCTAATAATTTTTTAAAAAAATATAGATTTCAAACCACAGATTCTTTTTTCCTGAGTATTTGAATTGAGAATAAATAACAATACTTCATCGGATTTTACTTGATCTTGAAGTAGCCATTAAAAATGGTAAAATTTATTTGAAATATTCCGATAAAATACACAAAATGCATTTCAGTTAGATATTAATAAACTACCATATTGGGTTGTAGCAATTTTAAGTCGTTCTGCACGCGAAAACATTATATTAAATTACGTACATACAAACAATGATTAAGATTTCAGAATTTACATATAAGACAAATTGGAATTATTAGATATTTAATAGTTAATACAATATTTTGCATGCTTATATCAATAAGAAAATTTAAGTTCACTAGGTAACATTTTATACTTATATAGGTTGTTTTTTTATAATTAGATTATCTGATCATTGTTCTTGGAATATTATAGTTTTTGCGATATTTATTATTTTTTTAAATAGATGGCGCCCCTGAAATAAGGTATTTATTTATTTTATAAAGGTATTACTTTTATTTATGCCAATAATTTTATGATTTATTATTATAATTTTTTTAAAATAGATCTCTTGATGTATTAAAACGTTCTAGTTCTTGCGTCTTAAAATTAAAATGTTTATTATCAATTTGCAAAATTAATTTCATATGTTTGTCAGACAGTTTTGAAATATGGCGTAGCAATGTTATCAAAGGTTCATCAAAAGATGATGGGTCTAAGTCAAATGGAATTGGCTTTCCTTATACTCTTAAGGTTAATTCCAGATTATTTCATAATTTTTTTAATATTGCTAGTATATAATGAATTTTAATTTGGAGCCAGATTGTTACAGTATATTTTCTCTTTTGTTTTTCTCTGTCTTGAGAAAGAATTTGGGAATTACTTCCTTCTTCATCCAATAATCAAACTGTGGGAAGCGTATGCAAGCAGATGCGATGGCAACGAAGCTGGAGATATCAACTTCTCCAGGCCGGCCTGTAGTTGGATTTCTATATATAGTTGTATTTTTTCAAATCGCTCCCTACTCTTAATTTTTTAAATTCAATTACAAATATTTTTAATATTAGTTATTAGGCAGTGTATTTACAAAATTATTGATATCTTATAAATCCTGCTTTCATACTACTTTATTTTATTGTATGATTTCTGGTTAAGTTTTGAAATTTTTTTTTGGATTTTAGTGTTTTTTACAGTGTTTGTGCATATTTAATAATTTCAGTTACCATTTAATATGTAGGAATTTCTAGTCCTTAAATGTATTGGTTTAATATTAATTTATAGCATGTTGAGTCAAGCGAAGGAAGTGGGAACAAGTAGTAGTGGAAAATTTGACTGCAGTGTTTGCAGCGAGGCCTTGCATGCTACTGGAAAGGTTAAGACTTTGGTTAAGACACTCCCCAGAAGAGGGAAAAAAAATTTTCCCTACTTTTTTCAATGTTATTTGTTAAGGTTTTACCTTGTGCAGCCATTCAGAAGAAGTAAAATCAAAATTTCTTAAGTTCATTTTCATTCTCTACTCCGTTTATATGCAAGCTAAATTATATATTTCATCTATATGAAATAACGCTGAGGAGGAAGCTGCGATTTCGTTTAGAGTTTCATCTTAAGGAACAGGTTTGTGTTCTCATTCCCCAAGCGATTTTTTTACAGGCAGTGAGCAGTAGCTCTACTAATAGCAAAACCTGTATTTTTATATATATTTGGCATAATTTATTATTGGATAGGAAGCAAATTTAAATCCTGGGCATTGTTAGAGTTTTTTGTATCATCAGTAAAGCTCTATTTGTTTGTATAGAATTAACACCCGACATTTTAAACCGCATGTGATCTACATACACTTCTGCATGTAAGTTTTTGTTATTGATGCAGTAAATCTACTTCAGATGTGGAAGTAATGAAGCCGATTAGATGAAAGTAGAAACGCGATAATGATGGCGGAATCTGAAGTTGAGGATTTTGGCTCTTTTCAACAAGAAATGAAGGCTGTGGAGATGGTGGAAGCAATTGATTTGGAATCATCCGTGGCTGACTTTTCAACAAATACGATTGTTTTGATCAATAACGATGGAAGTGCCAAAATGAAGACACGTTATTCGTACGTCTGCGGGTTTCAAGGAGTTGATGGTGTTGAATTTGATATGACAGGTTTGAGAACCTCCAATATGGCTAAATCAGAAATTGTTTCGGTGATGAATGACCAGTTTGCTATTTCCGAGAGTCAAGAAAGCTATACTCCCAGATCAAAACTTTGAAGTAGATTGTAGGAAAAAAGTGCCGAAGCATTTGGTTTTCAGTTAGTGTAAATGTCAAAGGAAAATTAGTACAATAGTAAATAGAACATTCTGTTTCAAGTGGAAAATCTACTTTCTGCTACTAAATTGGAATATTTGTTTCTACTAATTTTTATGTCTGATTTTTAAGGCTTACCTATTTCCTTCAAGTGTGTTATAACATTCAATTATTCCATTTTAGATAAAGATTTATTTCAAATTTCTCCCGGCAAAATTTGAATTAGTATGATTATAAATTACACCAAAATTGAAGGTAGTAAATAGTTATAATAGTTTATATGCGATATTCCGTAAAATAGAAGATATTTTTGCTGAAAAGAATACAGAAAACAGTATTTAAAGATAATTGGGAAAAGGTAATTAATATTTTGAGTGAATATTCATAGTTTCTAATCATTTCAAATATATTCTTTTCAAATCAATTCGTTGCTGCGATCAGAATCCGAAATACGTGTTCCCAATTATCCCATAGTCTCTGGAGTAATTGGGAACACTTCAGCGTAAAATAAGAACAAATTTAAAAGTGAGGTTGATTAATTAATAAATTATTTTCGAAAGGAGACATTTCTTAATGAGCCCTGCAGAATACGTTTATGCACTCACAAAAAATATAGGACCCTTTTCCATCGCATTATATCCTTTTAAAAAGAAAAAATGAAAGAGTCTTCAAAAATCGTCCCCAATTATCTCAACTGACTCTATATAAGAATAGTTTAAGAATCTTTTAATTTATATGGTTTTTGCAATATTTATTAATTTAGTTTTTAATTACATTACATGGGACTTTGAGATTTTTTGTTTATTATTATATTTAAGCTATATTTATTCTTGTATAGATTTGTTTATGAAGTGAGATTTCTTCTTCTGTTCAGAAAAGGATGCAATCAGACTTTTTGCAGTACTGTTCTAACACGAATCCCCCCAAGAAAGAAAGGAGCAACATCTCCTCCTTTCGGTTCTCGCTCTATTCCAGTCAAAGAATATTCGAAGGTACAGCAGATCTCAGATGGTATTTTTATGTTATTTTTATTCTTTTTTTCTGAGGATTTTTTTCTATACTTACAGCATTTGTAGTCTCCTTGTATTTTTACTAAAGATCGTGTATCTTCTTCTTTCACTCCGAGGAGAATTAAGCGATCTAGCCGCCGTGATTTCTAGTGATATCATCAAGGCCAACCTTCATATCTTTATTTGTTTATTTATTTATTGAATCAAGAAGAAACCTTAATTTGTCTTGTTTTTTTCTCGTATGCTATTGATATGAAAACAAGAGGAAAATTAATTAGGGAATAAAATAGGTCTCTGTGACAACATTCTTCACTTCGAATAAAAAGAATCAAACAATCTTCTCTTATTTTACAAATTTATTCATTAAGTTTATACATTATTTCTTCTCCCAATCTTCTGCTTTTTCCTTCATTTTAGGACACCCTAATGAACTAACAAGTATTCGGGTGCGATTTGATTTTATGAAATAAATGTTATTGTTTAAAGAGCAACTGCACCTGATATAGATATAGAAATAACCATTGATTGCCTTAATATCCTTTAAATGTATTAAAATCCTGTGATGTAATCTTATACTTTTAAGCATTTAAAATGAGTAAGAAAATTTTCAGATGACACTGATGCACTAATTCATACTTTTATGCAGATATTTTAATGCTCAACATCAATCAAAAATTAATATTACGTAATAATATGAAAGGTAACACGAAATGTGGAGAACTGAAAATCCAAATTATTTTTGATTTCTTTCTTGAGTTATCTATTTAAGGCAGTTTCTGAAATGAAAATGAATTACTTTATATTTAAATATAAATATTTAATATTACCAAAGTAAACTATTACAAAACATAAAATTTATTGTAAAATTTCGAATTTCAGGAAATACATTTTATTATGATTAATTTTACTTAATATTTCTAAAAAATATAGGAACACAAAAAATGCGCTGCAATATAATATTATATTTGGAAATTGTAAAATATTGGATTTATTGTGTCTTTTTTTGACCAAATTATCATCATGAAAATTCTGAATTAGTTCCGTTTTATTACTGCAGGCAGTGAAAGATGTTTCTTCAACAAACTTTAATATTAAGATACTATATTTCCAGATGCATTATCTGCAATTCAGTTGCTTTAACAAACAATCATTGTTTATAATTTAGTTTTTCTCTAAATCATTTAAAATGCGATTCATCCAATACACTGATCTCTCCTCTGAATGTCTGTAAAAGGTCTAGGTGGGCTAGTGATAAGGTCTGCACTTTGGCCTTGATTGTTCCAGGCTCGAAATCCGAGTCCACCACAGACCCCCCCCCCCGTGTATGGGGGCCTGTTGCACGTCAAATTATATGAATATGATTAGATGTTTTCCGCTGGTGTCGTGCGGAAGTTTGGACAGGGGCTGCCATCTCACATGTCGTCCTTGTTATCTGATCGTGGTTCAAAACTAACGGAGTGATCTACCGAAAACTCTCTCGTATACTCCATATCAAATTTGTCATTCCATGCTCTCCCCCAATAAAATTTACAGACCTTCGGTAACGCCACAAGTACCAAGATTTTATGGAACGTTCTTTAAGATAAAATTTTATTAAAGATATCCCTTACTCGCCACATCTGCACTTGGCGTTTCATCTCGAAATCCAATTTTAAGGATTGCCATAATTTCTGCTGCTCTTATCACGCCTGGTTTGGGTTTGACCACAATCTTCTTTGACCTTCGCAGACCGTCAAAGCGAAAGGATACTTTACTCTAAACAACTTTACTGTCCGCTTGGCCGCAGCTGACTATCGAAAAAGAAGCAATAAACTGCGCCCTTACAATTGCAATATGCGATTTGAACCGATATGCAATTTGAACGCCTTTTTTTTTAACTAATTGAAAACAAAGTTGGACGCAAGTCTACAATCAAAGTTAGAAGACCGCATATAAAATTTCATTTATCTAAATCATTGCGTTTAGGAGTTATATTGTTTACAAGCATGCGATTATACAGACCAACAGACAGTAAACCCTTCGACGAATTTTGTTCAAAATTCGACAAGGATCCACATTCCGGATGATAAAAGTGTGCACCAAATTTTATCTACCTAGCTATTTTAGTTTTTGAGTTATTGTGTTTACATGGACACGGACAGACAGACCGACTTTCCGTTTACGAATTGTGTCCAAAATTTGATAGACACGCACAAATTATGTGTAAAGATCACATACCAAATTTAACCCTGCAGCTTTAATAGTTTTTGAGTTATCGTGTTCACAGACACACAGACATAATTCCGAATTTGCATTTTTCGGACTAAGGGAGATCTAAAACGCGAAGATTCATCAAAATCTCGAGTTCGAATTTTTAGACGATTACAATATTTTCTCTTTGTATACTTCGTGTACGAGAAAGTAAAAACAATGTCCGTTCCCAAAATACCCTTCGCGCTGTTTAAAACAGGACGTAAATATAACTAAACAAATCTATAGTAACTGAATGTGTTTAATTACGTACACAGTGTACTAAAATATTAAAAAACACACCGACAATCGTGTATCTTGAAATTGCAGGTTGCAACAGTTACAATTCACTGCCTTCTCCTTTTTATAGTAAGTGGCGCTACTAGAGCCATCCGGGTTTTTCCCATGATGCCTCTCTTCTTCTTCTTCTGTGTACTTGGCTTGTGTTGTTGTTCTCTGTCTTGCGTCTCGTACCTTTTAATGTACTGTGTCGTGGAACTTAGCCATTTAATAAAAATGATTCCTGAAATTGAATTAATTCTTCAACAGCGGCATTCCGTATAAACATGAGTCTCGTACCTCTACAAGGTTAATTTGTCGACGAGGCATAACTCAGACGCTGTATACCCAATAGTGCAAGGGTAGTTAGTTTATCATTTGTGGTTAGAAATTGGTTTCTAAATGAAAGAAAATACATTCGCAGGAAGACAACACTCATTATTTTTCACTAATTTACAACCATTAATTGGAAATGATTTCATAAGATATCTTAGTTAAATTATTGAGCGTGGAAAATCATTCTAATGTAATTTGATCCGGAAATTTTTACATCCCAGATAGCACGTAAGTTTGCAGCAAGTTTGATTTTGACTTGTCATGGCAAAATTTGACGCGTCAAACTTGAATCGAACTTGTAGCAAGTTCGATGTGACAAATAGCGCCACCTCCTTTGCAAATCAAACTTGCTGCAATTTTGCAAAACAAGCTTCCTGCAAAGATAGCACAATAAAGAGATATTTATCTTTGTCTCTGTTTTAAAAAACATCCGATTTTTAATAGCATCTCCTAGACCGTAATTCTTTATATTAATTCAATAAATCAATGATAATTTGTGAAAAAATAACACTTTTATAAAAAAACATTTTTGAAACATTTTCCATCTTTTTCCTAAATATATCACTCTCACTTTAAAGAAAACTATATCGCATTTTTCTTAATGTTGAAATTTTAACGTTTATAAACAAAATTAAATCTAAAAAACAGTCAGTGTTTGTTAAACAATAATAACTAGACATTTTTCCCATTTTAAAGTAATTACTTTTGAACTCTAATTTCATAATTTATTCTACTAGCAAAACGTAGTTATTAGAGAAAATCGCTCTCTCTTTGACTTCAAATCATATTCTCAACTCAAAAAATTAATGAAATCCAGAAAATAGTTAAAAATAAATCGTATACGAATCGAATCGAACGATGTATTAGCGAAATCTATCTTCTCCCCTCAGCGTTCAACTGGCTCAATGGTTAGCGTCTCCGCTTCGGAACCGGGAGGTCGCGAGTTCTATCCCGGGTTGTGTTTCGTGCTCTGTTTTTGCTATAATTTGCAATAATTTTGCACGGCAAGCTTGCTGCAAGTTCGTTTCATGGTGACTTCCGAGCTTTCGTTAACTTGCTGCAAGCTTGCACTCTTGTCATGACAAATTTGTGGCAAACTTGCACTCTTGTCATGACAAATTTTTGGCAAGCTTGCTGCAAACTAAAATTGCTATCTGGGATTTCTTCTCAATTCTTTCCGAAACCTAACGCCCCTGTTTAATCTGTGCTTCAAAATTGTGTATAAAAACCCTAAACTGCAGTAAAATGCTTAACTATTGCATTTAATTCGAAATGTTTAGCTTAATTCCTCACAAATATTATAAAATATATCATGGATTTATGGTTATGAGAGTTTTTCTGTCTGGTTTCTTTTAATTCCTTCACAACGAGCGAGGCGGTCTAAAGATTTCCTCTTAATGGCGACGAAGGCCGCTCTGAGGCGGTTGGCTCCTTTTGACGGGAGGGGATGTTTTGAGATCACTTAGGAGATAAGCGCAATAGGGGGTCCAATTATCCTTGTCAACCACAGCCCCTTTCCGTGGACCTTAAGGGAAGGTTATAGCAGGGTGTGGGGTTGTGGGTAAATGACTACCCAGGTTAGGAGAGTCCAATTCATGTCGCATGCGTTAACACCAGAAAATTATGAAATCGCCATAAAATTACTTAAAGAACGCTTTGG
>BGPR01046318.1:0-10789 GCA_013235015.1 Araneus ventricosus | reverse complement strand
CCGGGACGCGTCATCAGCAAGGGAAATCCCGAACGGGCGTATATATAAATAAATTCAGTGTTTTTTATATATATATATATATATATATATATATATATATATAGCAAAATTACTCAATGAAGACTACTGGGACACATATGCCTCAGTGATCACGAAGGATGGGACACATCGTCACTCAACAGGCAACACCACCTATCTCAATTTTTTTGAAATTTTCAAGAGGAGGAAAATACACAATTTTTCGCTGCCAATAAAACAAATATTTCTGAATTTTTTTCACGTATTGTAGGAACATGCGGTCTCAGGTTTATATCAGATGTTAAAAAAAATAATCAGAAATATCCGTTATTGGTTGTGAGAAATTGAGTATTTTCTTCTTCTTGGAAATTTCAAAAAATTGAGATAGGTGGTGCTTCCTGTTGAGTGACGATATATGTCATGGACCTAAACCAGGGGACGGATCTTTCCTAAAAACAAAGCACCTTTGTTTTTGGCCTTCTAGTGGATCCTACTCAAAGTTCATGCTAACAAATTTGTTCTGGCGTTTACAAAAAAAAAAAAACCCTTCGCATAAAGTTAATCTCACATGCAGCTGTACCAAGCTTCGTCAATCAAAGCTAAAACAGAAGACAACGCGAAGGATAATTACACGGATATTTGATAGCACAATGGCAGATTTATGAATATCCGAAATTATAAGAGATTTTCAAATGATTTAAAACTTAAAATCCGAGTACTTGATAATTTTTCTTTGACAAAACATTAAAAACATTTATTTATCGATGCATCAGGAGTAAGAGTTCGGCTGCTGCGTTTAGCTGAAGAGACAAAATTTTCCGAACCTCAATCCGGCACATTCATTAGGGTGTGTGGTGGAGGGTATCGGGTAAAATCCAAAAAATATGTATAAATAAACAAATAAAAAAATGACGGGAGGCTGTCTTTTTCAAACAGCCGCTGATGTTAAAGGCGTAGGACTACTTGACTCGCGTGACTCTTCTGTTTCTTGAAGTTTCTCGGATTCTCTTTGTTACTCGCGATACTCTTTTGTTTCTCGAAGTTACTCTCGATACTCTTGTTTCTCGAAGTTGTTCGTGATTCTCTTTTGTTTCTCGAAGTTACTCTCAATTATCTTTTGTTACTCGAAACAAAATTTTCAACTCAATCACGAAATCTCGCTCGCGAAAACGTGGCAAGCGAGAGCGTCAGCCAATTGTGCGCGCGCACCTCATTGCTTTTGACGTCACCAATTCATGCGTATTTTTGCCCAACTTTTCGACTCAGTAGTCGCTGAACTACAATTCCGATTTTCAATTTTGTTTGTAACTTCTGTTGTTACCCTTTATCTCTAAAAGAAGACATTAGCTATGTTTTTAACGTATGTAGTTACCGAGATATAGAGGATCTCCCCTAACAAGTTTTGTGGCGTTTAGGCGTGCGAATCAAATTCCTTCCTGAGACCCCAATGGGAGGAACGTAGTCCTACGTTAAAATTAAGAAATAATCTAATGGATAATTATTTTTAAAAAATTCAAAGAAATAAGACAAGAGGAGCATGATATAAGCATAAATAATATATTTTATTACTTTTTATCATTTTTCCTTCAGGCTGGCTCATCCGACCCTATTATATGCATAGTTAAGGACAGAAAGCAGAATTCTTTCTCTTTTAACTTTCCGTTAATCGCAATATCTAAAGCCGACCATTCACTTGAAGTACAGCCATGCCATTTGTCACTAAGCCCGGTTTTTTCCCCATCCATTTTAATCGAATAATACAGGCACGCCATTCACTTGTATTTAAAAGGACGCTAACTCTGAACGAAGGTGGGGGGGGCGATCTTCTTTTCCTCTCTACAGCTGCTTGTCCATCACTTTTCGATTTTCCCCAGTCAGCAGATTTTAATTTATGCTACCCTGGAAGCGAGGCTTCAATCTACGCAAGGCATTGTTCTTTCCGCTAGCCTCTTTCAGGATCCCTCTGATTTTTCGTTCCGATTTCAGTCCAGACGGAATTCCAACCACCGCAAGCCGTTTGGCTCATTTCCATAGATTTTTATCGCCTTTCCTTCTCGCGTTCCAAGATATACAGTTTGTCTGTGAAGTGAATGGCCGGCTTAATACATAATACGCGTGCAATCCAAATATGCAAGTAGTTTTTACAGCATTATAATTTAAATTTTTCTAACATAACACTTATTTGATTCTCATTAGGACTAATTATTATAGTTATAAAGACACATTTTCAAAACCGGATGAACTATTATAGAACATCTTTTATATCCGCGAGATACATGGCAACCATTCAAAGATGAAAATAACTAACGGAGGGTTAAAGTTTAAATATAGTCCACCTTCTTTTTTAGCATTAACTTTTAATTAAGAAATACAAAAAAGTAATTATTGGCATTTAATTTAAATTCAGAACACTTTCTGAATCCCGGTCAAAGCGTTGTAAATCGGGACTGCGCATGGAACCAGGGCCGTCTTATCCACCAGGCTAATTGAGCTGTAGCCCAGGGGTGCTATTGATCCAAAGGTGCCTGCAAATTTACTATACTGATTTAATTCTAATTTTGAACCAAAAAATTTAAATTTAAGTATTAAAAGGCTCTGATTTGCCAAATTGTAAGGCCTTAATCAGAGAACAGGTGTTCACTTTTTTTTTTTGCTCCTGAATTACTCTATGAGGTTGAGGTTTTCTTTGGTGGGGGGAGGGCTTAGCATATTTACTGATCCTACATAGTAGGGAATTATGTCGCTTCTCATTGGCTCTCAGCGTCACGTGACCTTTTTAATGATGTTATAGCAGTGCGCTTAGGCAGGATTTTAACTATATAGTGGGACGAGACTCAAGTTTGTGTGTAGTGCTGCTGAAGAATCCATTCAATTTTAGGAACCATTTTTTTATTAGGCTACGTTCCACAGCACAGAACATTAAAGTTACAAGACACAAGACAAGACAGAGAACAACATCACGAGACAAGCACACAGACAAGAATGACAGAGAGGCATCATGGGAAAAAGATGGCTCCAGTAGCGCCACCTACCATAGAAAGGAGAAGGCAGCTGATTGTAACCGCTACAACTATTATTTTGTCTTCCACTATCGCATCATGGAGAAATCAAAACTACTTTCTAATTCTGATTATTTGGATGTTTCTCAAGCAAATGAAGTATACTTCTTTAGAATAAAACAAATAAAGGACGAACTTTCAGCAATGGTAAGTACTGTTTAGCTTCACGACGTCATTTAGAAGCAAGCCAAGTCACGTGATGCTGAGCGCCAATGGGAAGCAACCTCATTCTCTACTATGTAGGATCCGTAAATATGCGAGGGCTTAGGCGCTAAAATTTGTTAAAACGGCCCTGCATGGAACGTTTGCTTACAGTTGATTTTTTTATAGATGAGATATTTGCTTATAAGTAAAATTCTAGACAAATCCGGAGCATTTTTTCAGTCCTGTGCAGAAGGTCTAAATTCGAGACTGTTTCGGCTAATCGGGGCTCTCTGGTCATTTTGGTTGAGCTTTAAACACTTTAAAGCAAACTTTCATAAATTAAGATATACGATTTTTTCTTATCTTTATATAATCTCTTTTCTTTTGCAAGAATGATAACACAGACCTGCGAAATTGAAGTTTTTGAAAAATGCAAAAGAAGTTTTCGCTTATTTTTATGTTATTTGGTGAGTTGATTTCGAAAATGACGTCCATTTTTTTCCATCACGTCAGGATTTTTTGTTAAATCGATATCGATATTTTTGCTAAAATCGTATTTGAAAAAAAATTATCTCGAACAATTTTGCATGTACTATCTACATGCAAAAGTGTGCTACAGTGGTTTTTATCCATTTAATCCAGAAAATCACCAACATACTATTTTAATTTGTTTTTATTAAGGTAACTTACATAAAATAGACGATTGACCAAGAGAAGCAAATATTATGTTTGTGTACATGAAAGTTTGAAACAAATTTCAAACTGAGCAAAAAACAAAACAAAATGTTTTTATTTATAAGTACGTACTTTTTTCCCTTGAAACTTCTTATTAACATTCTTCTTTTATGTTCAATTCTCAAAAAAAATTATGGTAAATGTTCATAAAAATCCAAGTAAAATTTAATTTTTCAAGAAAACGTGACGTGATAGAAATTTTTAATTATTTTTTTTTTTGAAATCAGCACCAAAAAATACATAAAGTTCAACTATCAATTCGCTAGTATTTTTTTCCCATCGCAGGCCTGTGCAATTTTTCAACAGTAAAAATAGTGAGAATTGTTATTAATTATATTTTTGTGCCGTTGTAGGTATGTTTTGTTATGATATTGTACTTTATATTAAGATAACATTCATTACATACCATCAACAACTTCAGTAAGATGGCATATTTTCTTTCATTTTCTGGATATTTCTCTCATTATCCTTGGGTTTCATTGAATGTAAACAAATGGGAGGTTAAGAAATTCTATTAAGTTATTTTTTTTTTTGAAGCAGATGGTTGTTTAAAAAAAGAAGGCTATTTTTCCTCCTGCATAACTTGCATATTTATCATTGTTTTTATCCGCCGGGTGGTACGCAGACGATTTTAGGAGATCCGCAGACGATCTTGGGTATAAAACTGCGGCACCCATTCTTTGTCAAACGATAAGTTGGGCATAAAGACATCAAGTATTTAGGAAACGCCCATGGCTTGCTGCTAGCTGTCAATCAGGTCGACTCCTTGACTTAGAACAAAAGGAGGCCGACGATATTGAAGACCGTTAAAAAGTGGATGGAAACATCTGATTCTTGAGTATTTTCGTTTCATTTCTTCTTGCTTCATCTGAAAACTTCATTACATAATTCATCCTTTAGAAATGATAAAAATAAGAATAATATGAGTTTATTTAACGGCTTTTTTTATTGTTAAGAATCGTTTAAGCATTGATCGATCTTTGTTTTGTTTTTATAAATCGTCTGATTCAAAGCCGTTTCTTTCAAAATAAAGTGAGCCCTCTCGTACGTCAACTTTTTGACCTGGTTCCGATTCGTATCACGGTTTAAATAAAAAGGGAAATATATAATTGCACTTCAATTTAGATAGTATGCACTTGGTACATGGAACTATAATTCGAATACTTTGCAGTATAATTCGAATACTTTGCACTATAATGCGGATACATTGCACTATATTTCGAATACTTTGTACTATAATTCGGCTACTATACACTATAATTCGAAAACTTTTCTCTATAATTCGAATACTTTTCACTATAATTCGAATTATTTGCACTATAATTCGAATTATTTGCACTATAATTCGAATACTTTTCACTATAATTCGAATTATTTGCATTATAATTCAAATACGTTGCACTATAATTCGAATACTTTCCACTATAATTCGAATACTTTGCACGATAATTCGAATACTTTGCACTATAATTCGGATATATTGCATTATATTTCTAATACTTTATACTATAATTCGCTACTCTACACTATAATTCGAATACTTTTCACTATAATTCGAATAATTTGCACCATAATTCGAATTCTTTGCACTATAATTCGAATACTTTGCACTATAATTCGAATTCTTTGCACTATAATTCGGATACTTTTCACTATAATTCGAATGTTTTTCACTATAATTCGAATACTTTGCACTATAATTCGGCTACTCTACACTATAATTCGAATACTTTTCACTATAATTCGAATGCTTTTCACTATAATTCGAATACTTTCCACTATAATTCGAATACATTTCACTATAATTCGAATTATTTGCACTATAATTCGAATACGTTGCACTATAATTCGAATACTTTCCACTATAGTTTGAATACTTTGCACCATAATTCAAATCCTTTGCACTATAATTCAGATACATTGCACTATATTTCGAATACTTTGTACTATAATTCGGCTACTCTACTCTATAATTCGAATACTTTTCACTATAATTCGAATGCTTTTCACTATAATTCGAATATTTTGCACTATAATTTGAATACGTTGCGCTATAATTCGAATGCTTTGCACTCAAAATCAATTTTTAAATCTTTGTAACGTCGCAGGTATTCGAGAGTGCGTCGCTTAAAACTATAGGAGAAAAAAAAATTTTAAAAATATATATTTAATTCAAGACTCTAGCTCATCAGGAATTGAGTGAAAAGTTGATTACAAAATTTCATCCTCACAAACTTGAAACAAATCAACCCGTTGGTGTGGTGTGGAAGTTTGGAGAGAGGGTGTCGTCCTCGTCATCTGACCGCGGCTCAAAATTACGAGGACCGTCCGAAAATAACCCTCTTGTTGCTTCAAAACGGGAAGTCAATAAATATATCTAAACTAAACTGAAACAAGTCAAGTTAAATGAAAATGTGCACAGACTGTTTTTTATAATGATTTTCTTTTTCTGTTTTTGCTTAAGATTTCGTTTAAATGTAAATAATTTTTTTTACCTGATTTACAACTCATTTACCGTAACCCAGGTAGCACATGTTATCCGATATTGTACAATATTGTTCGATATTATTTAACTTGAAAAATAACCCGTCATGGTATGACGGCCGCAAATTGCATCTTCATTCGAGAGATTTACCGTCAAATTTGACGTGTTTAAATAGACATATATGCGTGAGAAATGTTTAACATTAATTGAAAACAAATAAAATAAACATGTGCTTTATGACAGGAAATATATATTTTTTATTTACATATTTCTTTATTCAAAAAACCACTTGGTCTAAAAAAAATCTAGAAAATTTAGAAGATATAATCTAGATAGATAGAAAATTTAGTTTCAAAACAAAGCACTTCTCTGCTTGTCAAATGTTGCCAAAAAATATTATCAAATTATATCATCACGATTGCAATAAATAATGCGACACATCGTGGCGTCCAAACTATATCACGCGCATGATATACCACTGACGTAATTTACTACTTTCTATTGAAAAACGGAAATTAATTTGAAATATATGATTAATATAATTTAAAATTTCTCGAGAACTATCGATCATGGCGAGATACAATTTATATCAATCGATAGAAAATTTTATTTCACTATTTTAGAGCTATTATATTTGAAGTTAGAACGACAATTACTCTTTTAAATTTTAAATTACTGAAATTTAGGTGCTCTAATAATGAAATAATGCTGTTTAACGTCTCGCAGTGCTATGGAGCGAGTTTTATTGTTGGTGACGTCAGAGCATTACCGAGAGATCTGGGCTATTATATTAGTATAATATTGTACAATGTTATACAATATTGTGAATATTGTTTAGTATTGTACAATATCTTCGTGCTACTAGGGAATTGTGCATGTTTTTTTACTTGTTTTTAATTGAAGCATTTTACGAATCAGAAACTTCCCTTTTATCACTTGAAATCCTTGTTTTAGCAGATAAACAACGATTATTGTCAGGAGGAATAACTCTTAATTCAATGCTTCATCTGTCCTTCTCCAAAGTGCACTGAATATATGAGTGCGCATATCCTCCATTCATTTCCTCCCCCTTTTAAAAAAGAACAACAACAACAAAAAATAACTGCGAAAGAATGCAAAAGTATGTGGGGCAAATCCATAAACCCATCAGCGTGGAAACATCTCCGAAGCACAAATCACCAGCTCAAGCGAGGTATTTACATAAGCCCCGCTGTAAGAACGCACGTGGTTCGCCATTCATTACCTGTTTTCATAATCCATGGCAGGGTGCCAAATCGTTACACAGCATTATCATCTGCCCATAGTGCTACGCAGGTGTTAAAACAAGGCTTGGTTTGTCACGCAGAACAAACACTGGACGAGCTTAGAGGGGGGGAAAGGGGGGGAGGGGCAAAAAATATACACGTGATTCGGCAAGATGCCCTCTTCCATAGCAAATCGCGAACGGGCAGAGTTCGAGAGTGTAGGTGCGATGTTAGAATTTGCCCGCCATTTTTGGTCTTCCAAGAAAACTATTAAAAGGGGAACAGTCGTCTCTGAGGCTTGGTGCACCCATATGCAGTGGCGGCGATTGGTTGGAAAAAAAGGGGGAAGGGAGGGCAAGAAAATTTATTGACAACTAAAAAATCCGGGAGAGTAGGGAATGGACAGTAAAATTTAAAAATTTAGTTAAAAAATTAGTTAGTTTTTCCGAACACTGTTGCTTTTTTATAATTCCTAGTTTGAGGCAGCTGAAATGAAATAAAAATTTAATTCTTTCCTAAAAAAGTAGGGGGGGCGAGCTCGCCGCCACTGTCCATATGATTTTAATTGGAGAAGTTTATTACTTTTTAGAAGTTTATTATAGAAAAATTATCATTATTGGAGAATTACAAAAATGTACTGCGTAAAATGCTGCAGAAGCGATTTGGTACTGCACACATACCTCCCGCAACACTGCAGTGCAGGGAAAATAATTAACAGCCGTTACGCTCAACATTTTCCCCAACAGACCGGACTCGCAATTACAGCTTTCAGTACGTATAGGAGGTGTGTGTGTGCAGCACCAACTGGCTATCAATGTACTTCAGCCGCTAATCACTTCTCCGACATTTTACCGCTAATGACTTGTCAAATTAAAATTGGATGTGTGCACCGGGCCTAAGTGTCCAGATTCTCTAAACTTCGATTCAGACGGAATAACAAAGTGGAATAACCTGGCTATTTATTTTATATTGACACTAAAATAATGTGATCTCACACGTAACGGAAATTAATAATATTCTAAATCCATTTATGTGACGTCACAGTCGCACAACAAACGTAACTGCGCGTGTCATCTAAACATGTAACTATATGTTGCACTGTATAACACAGTAGGCAAACGTCTGTCATCTTAACAAGTTAATTGTTTTTATTATGCTTTATTTACATTGTTTTTAACAAACTTTTTTTTTATTGTTGTCCATCTTTTAAATATATTAGTGCAACAGAGAAATATGATTGTCGCAAGTTCCCACTGAATAACAAATTAATTATTAAAAATATGGACTTTGAAAATTCGAAGAGAAGTACTTAATGCTACTTTTATGGACTTTTAAAATCCGAAGAGAAGTACTTAAGGCTACATTTATGGACTTTTAAAATCCGAAGAGAAGTACTTAAGGCTACATCAAATTGCGTTCTGTTTTCTTTTAGATATAAAGATTTTTCCAGACACTTGTTTACATATATCAACTAACTCATAAAAATATAAATACATAATTTTAGTCAAACTAACTAAATATACAGGGTCTACACAAATGAAGTGACTCATTTAAAATAATAATAATAATAATGTTGGAACTACGTTTTTTTTAAAAATAAGAGTGCATCTAGAAAAGTTTTTTTTCAGATTGGTTAAGCGGCGTTACGCCGTTCTAAATTTGTTACAGCGAGAAAATTCCGTACGCAATGGCTACCGATCAGTAGAAGCCGATGCGTGTTTTCTGGTTTCTTTTTTTTTTAGTTTTTCTTGAATATCACGAAAACTCTTTAGTTTTCACACTACATGTGAATCAACAAATTAAAGATCTTAAAATTCCCTACAAATACATGCGCTTTTTTTAAAAACAGAAAATGAAATTTAATCAATTAGATAAAAAAATTTAAAAGCTAAAAATATTAATAGAAGCTTTAATGTGAGAATTGGAAATATATTCTCAAACAAAATATAAAAAAAGAAATAAACAATTATTCCAATTAGAAAAAGAATTGTTCTTACAGTTACAAGCAGCAGTTGCACTATGCGTAGAGATTAAAATTTAGATTGGAGTGGACCGTTTTATGTTTATTATGTGCGCATGAATTGACCCTATTACGCTACTGAAATCATCATCATTCATTAAAACAGGATGTCAATATTCTTTGTATAGTAAAAGAGAATTCTTCGGAACCTAATTTTTCAGTCATAGGGGAGAGGGAGATTAGAATATACTGTTCAGCAACGGATTCCGAGAGTACCACTTTTTGATGATTTTACACCGAAAGGGGTGTCAGGCAATGAGTCATATAAGCGCATTTCCGGAGTTCTTTGTTAGATCACGCTCAGTAAAATGCAAACATCACCCTTCCATTCTTCACTTTCCCCCTATTTTGATGAAAATAACTCCGCCCGGCGCATGCGCAAAAGCTTTCCGAATCCGCTGCTATACTATACCAAGGACCTTAAACTGTTGGCTGCGAGCCCAAAAAAATATTAACATATCTATCAAATTAAAAATATATATGCAGTAAAACCCCGGTAATCTGAACTAATTGGGGCTGACCTCTGTTCGGATTCCGGGGAATTCGGATTATCCGGTAAATTCGGTAAAATACTCTTGATATACCAAATGCAGTAGAGTATATTGACCTTAGTCTATGATATTGATTCTGGGTGCGGAAAGAGCACGTGGCGATTTGCACGGTACTGTGGCAAACAAGCTGGGGTGAAAAGAAGATATCTGAGTTTAGTTCTTCTAATTAAGGTGCTGTGTTCATTCTTAAAGACCACTTCAAATACTTCTTTTAAGTTAGGAATAAACAGTAGCTTTGTTTCTGATTCGTAATTGTTATTTTCCCTTCATTTTTCTGTAAAAAATTTCAGAAAATTAAAAAATGTTCGGATTTCCGGGGTTCTACTGTATATTGTTTTGAAAGATTTCATTAAAATTTGCTAAGTGGCTATTTTTTTATTTGGTGTCCTTGCAGCCCTTAATATTTACATTTTCTTATTTATTTTCCAAATTTTGGATCGGAAGAAAATTTTTTTGACGGAAATGGGGTCGCGAAAATTCTATCCACCCGAAAGTGTTGCGAAAATTCTATTCACCCGAAAGTGTCGCGAAAA